>RJWJ010025787.1:0-23565 GCA_004363605.1 Indri indri | reverse complement strand
TGGTAAAGTTTGAGAAGGCTATGTGCTATTCAGGTGGAAATACCAAGTAGGCAGTTGGCTATATGATTCCTCAAAGGAGACATCTGGCTGCAGATAACAGTTGGGAGTCGTCAGCATACAGGAAGGATAAGTGTTGATAGATACATGGGTTTCATTATACTGTTTGATTTGAATGAAATTTTTCGTGATAAAACATTTTAAAACTGTAGGAATGGAAAAGATTGCTTCAGGTGAGAGTGTGGGTAGAGAAAGGGCTGAGAAACAAGCCCTGGGATGTGCCAGCATTTACAGGCTGGATATAGGAGGGACAGCTGGCAAGGTCATTGTTACATGACTATTGCCAGAAGTATTTCAAGGAGGGAGTGATTAGTTGTGCTAGATGCCGCCAAAAGGTTAAGTAAAATGACAGAAGAAAACTGGATTTGCCAACAGGGGTGTTGTGGGTGACCTTGCAAGATCAGTTTCAGAAAGGAAGGAGGAAGTCTTCCTGGGAGACTCAAAGACTCTCCCTTTGCTGGACAGCTTACTTAGCTCTGCTCAGCACTGGGCCCAGAATTCCCAGCTGCTTACAGGACATTGCATTAGTGTCCCCCAGGTGCTGAAAATGCTTATGTACCCAGGACTTAGTGCATCTTCCTCCTACAAAACCTGCTCGTCCTGGGTTCTCTCTTCCCAGTAGTGGAACATCTTACACTTAGTGGCCCAAGCCAGAAGCCAGAATGTCTTCCCCAGGCCCATCCCTTCTTTCTCCTTCCCATCTAGTCAGTTGTCACATCTGCCAGTCCTGCCTGTAGTATGTCCTCTCCAATCGGAGTACCCTGGCTCAACCCTCAGCAACACTCTGAATTCCTATGAAGAGCATCGACTTGAACCCGTTGGTGAAGGGAACTACTAAAGGATTCTAAGAGGACATTTTCCTATTAGAAAGATCTCTATGACATGAACCTTGACTGGATCCTAATCCCCCCATGCCCCTACCAAGAAAACTATAAAAGACATTTTGGGGATATTTTAATAGGGAGTAGATACTAAATATCATGGAATTAGTATTTTTCTTAGATGCGATAATACCGTTGTGGTTTTGTCTTCATTCTTAGGAGATGCGTGATGAAATATTTAGGGCCGAAGTATCATTATGTCTATATTTTCAAATGGTTCTGTGAAAAAAAGCAAATACATAGAGAATAAAAATGGTAAAATATTAATTTTTTAATCTAGATGCAGGGCACGAAAGTGTTTATCCTACTATTTCAACTTCTCCGTATTTAAAGTTTTTCGAAATGAAAAGTAGAACAGTTCTCTATAGCAACATGTGGAAGGCCGGTTTTTGGAGGTTGGCGGGTAGTTTGGTGGTAGGGAGGGGAGCCAGGCAGCTACTGCTTTAATGTAAGACACACTTAGAACACATCCTTCAGCCTCCTCTCTCCCCCTGGGCTGTGCTTCCTTCACTGCAGTGTTTGCATACTCCTGGCTTTGACAGTTACCAGTTCTGCTCAGAATGTCCCTACTCCCATGGAGTCTTCCTGACAGACTGACTGCGCCTCCCTCATCTTTCAAGTCTTCAGCTCAAAAAGTATTCCTTTAGAGACTTGGTCCCCAGGCTGACTATTTCCATCGCCTCTTTCCCCACCCCCACCACAAGCTCGTGTCTCCATCGAATAGCTTATCTCACTTCTGGGTGTGATCATGTTTGTCTATTTGCTCCCACGAGCAAACTGAGCTCTGTGAAGTCAGGGCCAGGTCCATCCTGGTATCCTCAGCCTGACCCAGTGCCTGACATGTGCAGTGCACAGTCAGTGAATATTTGACTATGAAATGAATGAAGCCCACTACACTGCTGCTGCTCAATGTTAAATCTTGTCCCTTCAATTTTCTCTATCTAAACCGTAGCACCATCTTCCACACCTGATCAGGACCCGTGTCTCATCCTTTTTACCTCAAGAATAACTTTTGAATGTATTCCTTTTCCTTTGTCCCCACTGCCATCGTCTTAACCCAGGACCATCCTTTGGTCCGTGCAGTATTTATTGAATGCCTCCTGCATGCCTTGTGTTGCTGGGCATGGCAACCAGCAGGAAGCCCAAGACCTGTGCTCCCTGCCTTTATGGTACAGTCATCCGCCACACCACTGCCAGGCTGCTTTTTACACTTACACCTTTTCTGAAAACTTGCTAGCGTTGCACCCTATGCAGGATAAAGTCCAGCTGATAGACATGGTGCACAAGAGCCTACCTAACACCCCAGCCCCGCTTTGCTCTGCCGTAGTATCTCTTGCCATCCTCCTACACCCCGCTGTCCTCCCTTGCTGAACTCTTCGCTGTTCCAGAAATATGCCATTCACTTTGATGACTCCATACCCCTGTACATGTTGTTCCCTTTGACTGGAATTATCACCTGCCTTGTCCGCCTCTCTTGCTTGCCCTCCAAAACAGAGCCAGAATGTCTCTACTGGAGTTCCTCTTCTCCTCCCAGGCCAAGCTGACGATTCGTTCCCTTGACCTGCCATTGTGTGTGTGTGTGTGTGTGTGTGTGTGTGTGTGTGTGTGTGTGTACATACACGTTTACAGTATCTGTGGTCACTCTGGCCGTTTACTGATAAGTTTTTCCTATGAGACTGAGACCGAAGGCTCACTCTGGTTCTTCTTTATATCCACAGAGCCTGGCACATAATGCTTATTCTTTTTAAAGTCTAGTGTTTTGTGTAATGTGCTGTTCCCTATGCTCTGTAAAGCGCCACCTAATATATATATGATGTTATAAAAATTCCTTATCTTGGTAGTTTTCACTGTCAGTTAAGAACCCAGGCCCAGCCCAGATCATATCACTCTGGCAGCTGTTGGCATGGCTACAACTTGAATGACTAGATAGATTGGGCACAGCTTTAGTCACCTGACCTCAAAAGATTTCAGTTTGACAGCCATTCGGGGACAGTGGTGGGCCAGACTGTTTTTCATTTGTTAAAAAACAATTGCTACCAAGGTTCACAACCAAACACCCCTGAGGTTCGTTCTTGTGTGTATGCTATGTTGGCTATTTCCTGGTCTCATCCCCTGCATCGTGTATTTAGTTTACAAAGCATTGCCATATCCCTTACCTCATTTTACCCATCCTAAGGTGAATCCCTTTAGTATTATTAAAATATGGAATCAGTTCTCAATTGGGAGATTTCTGTTTGGGAGGCGTCTCTTATTAGTGAAAATATTTTGAACTTCATAGTTTGATTTAGATTCATGTTTTTATTTTGCCACTTCTTAGGTCATTTAGCCTCTCTGAGACATTCTTTAAAATGTGGTACCTACCTTGCTAGGTTGTTTTGAGAATTAAATGAGATGACATAGACAAACTGCCCAGTCCAATCCCTCACAGGAAGTATATGCTTAACTGTTAATCCACTTGGGTTCTAAAGAGAAGGAGAAAAATTACTTTGGTAGTTTTTCCCCTCCAGATTTAGCTTGCCAATAATTCTTTCTTATACTCTCTTATAGAGTATTAAATGCCATAGAACGTAAATATCAGTATATATACATAATGTATGCTTGTCTATGTATTTCTGGAAGGATACATTAAAAACTATTAGTAATGATTGCCTTGTTGAATATTTCTTATTTTAAATGAAACTCCCTAATAGGATATTTTTAGAAACTTTCATTATACTTGTTGATTATATAATACAGTGTCCCACATACAATCTTAAAACTTTCTACTTTGTCTATCACTAATTTTATATATTTGCCATTTTGCTTCATGATATTATTCAACAAATATCCTAAAATGTGTTTTTACTGAAATGAATGTTACCATGATTCATTTAGAGAATTGCCTTCAGATTGAGTTTATCATTTATAATCAAAGAGTGAATCGAAAACAGAAATGAACACCATATGATGTTGGTTTTTGCCGAAGAAATAATAGTTTTTATATGTAAATTCTTTTTAATTTTAGAAAAGTTTGTTTTATTGAAAAAATAGTTTTAAAAACTTTTTAACCCATTATTATGTATCAAGTGCTGTCCTAAGTACTTTAAGTGTGTTATCTAAGAGTAAGTATATAATTTTTATACCTAAAGATGTACAAAAGGAAAAAACATAGTATATGGGGAAAGCTATGTCTCCTTTCCCTCTCCCTGTAATCCTTCCCAAAGTATACCACCATTAACACTGTCTTAATTCTAAGAAATTTTAACATGTAGTAAAAGCAAAATGGAAGAATCTCCATTTACAAGTGCCATTTAGAACTATATCTTTTTGTCCTATGTACTTATAAGAAAAATTGCATGTATGGGTATTAACTTTATTATTTTGCTTATTTAATGTGAGTTTGCTGCTTTTTAATCTTCGAAGGGTTTGAAAGAATGCTTTTATGTTTGTTGATCAATATTTATAGAAAACAGTTAATTATTAATTTTGTATTTGTATATTTTGTAAGTTCACATTCAAAAATCTTTTTATCTGGTTTCTAGCCTGATTGAGACAATATCCTATGAATTGATTTTTAAATTAAAAGAACATCTTAGGGGGAGAAGATTGCTCTGTAATGTTTGTTCAGTAAAACAGCAAGTCAATTTTTTAAGCATGAAAAGAAAAAGGCTGCCAGTATAAAGTGAAATTTAGAGTACTCTTATTTCTAAAATACCTTTGTTGAATAAGAATAGGAATTTATATTATTGTAATGTGGAATCCACATGTTCATTTCCTGAAGCAATGGGGAATTTGCCCTCATGAGAGTTTTTCTTATCCCTGGTTTAAATTCCTAGTCCCCCTTTTTAATACCTAGGGTCACTAGCTCTTTTACTCTTAACGTTTGCCTGGTGGTGTCTGTGTCCTTAAGCAAGTCTGACAGACAGAAACACCATAGTCTGTAGAAAATCATATACTGTTTCTATAGAGGTCCCCAAGAAGAGGTTTACACTGACCTGTCAGCATCCGAACCTTGTTTTGAAGTGCTGGCTAAGGTCCTGAGCTTTATCTTTGCCACTTGGAATCCCAGCACATCACTGCTCCTGGCACAATCTAGGAAAGTGGCAGAAGAGATTTATCTGTGGGTCAGTTAAAAATCAAAATTATAGTCGGGTGATTTTTGTCATCCTAGCACTTTGGGAGGCTGAAGCAGGAGGATTGCTTGAGGTCAGGAGTTCCAGACCATTTGAGGGCTGAATTCTGATCTTTTTCTTTCCCCAAAAAAATTTCTTTCTAAGGAGACTTGGTGAGTCATGCCTATAAATGATAACATCTCAGTAAACAGGTTTTTATAATGTGGTTTACTTCCCAACCTGATTCTGGTATAGCATCACATAAAAGATAGAAGACCCTTATCTTAAGCATTCCTCTCCGCTGATTCCTAGTCTTTTGGACAAAGCCTGACTCTTTCAGCCAGTTGTCAACTAAAGAATCCCTAAATCTACCTATGACTTGTAAGCCCCCACTTTGAGATGTCCCACCTTTTTTGGGCCAAACCAATGTATGCCTTCCATGTACTGATTTATGACTTTACCTGTAATTCCCGTCTCCCTGAAATGCATGAAACTAAACTGTAACCCAGCCACAGCGAGTCCACTTGTTCAAGGCTTCTTGGGCATGGCTCTGGGCCATGGTCCTCAAATTAGGCTCAGAATAAACCTCCTTAAATTATTTTACAGAGTTTGTCTTCTTTTCCGTTGACACCATCCTGAGCAAGAGCGAGACCCTGTCTCTACAAAAAATAGAAAAAATTACCCGGGAGTTGTGGCACGCACCTTTAGTCCCAGCTATTCAGAAGGCTGAGGCATGAGGATCACTTGAGCCCAGGAATTTGAGGTTGCAGTGAGCTATGATGATGCCAATGCACTCTACCCGGGGTGACAGAGTAGGACTCTGTCTCAAAAAAACAAAAACCAAAACCATAAAGGTATGCTGTAATAGACCCGGCCAGAGACTAGGTCATCAATTATAAAAGGAATTGTGCAGAGAGAAGAGGCATGGATTCAAAAGGCTACATTCTGTCGGATTCTATATATCGGACGTTCTGGAAAAGACAAAACTGTAGGGACAGAGAAGAGAGCAGTGGCTGCTGGAGGTGGGAAGAAGGGTTGTTACAAAAGGAGGGATTTTAGTGGGTGAAGAAACCGTTCCATATCTTATTGCTGTGGTGGTTACATGACTTTATGCATTTGTCAGAACTCATAGAACTGTATGCAAAAAGAAAGAGTGTATTTTACTATACGTAACTTTGAGCAAAAATGAAGGGGATGAAGGGGACACAGTTTGTCATTCAATTGCGGTTATGTGAAGTTAGAGGATGAGTCCTGACCAGGTTCTGAAAAATCTGTATTCAAGTGGTTATAGGGAATTACTTTACCTATAGAGGGATTTCTAAACTTTCAGCACTTTTAGATATTTTAGCTAATTTTTAATCATAACAATAATACGTGTATATGGAAATTTTTCAAATGGTTCAGAAAACCTGCAATGAAAAGGAAAAATCTTTCCTCACACCCCTTACCCATCATGTTTCCCAGATGTAATCACTATTAACAGTTTACTTTGCATGTGCATATACAGTTCTGTCCGGGCTTGCTTTTTCCACATTATTTATCTCAGAGATATTAACAAATCATTGCATGTAGATCTACTTCATTCTTTTTAATGATTGCATATTTTCTAATATGGAATATTCCCTAATTTATTTGACAGTCTGCATTAATGAGTATCCAAATTGCTGGTACCAGGAGAAAACTGGAAATAAAACAGTGATGAACATTTTGTGTATTCAGCTTTGTGTACTTGTCTAAATATAGCTGCCTGTAGGACATAGCAAGTGTAATTATTGGACTGAAAGTCGTATAGGGTTTCAATTTTGATATAGATAATCCCACACTGCCCTCTAGGGAGGTCATACAAATTTGTATACCCACTAGCTGGCGTGTGGGAGTTAAACATGTCCTTAAAAATTCATGGTTAAAGTATAGTTTGTTACGTCAGTCAAATTTATCCTCACTTCCTGATGGCACGTGTAGTAGAAATTAATTTATAAGATGAAAATTAGCAAATTATATGTTAACAAAGCTTGTACTCTTAGGTTTTTGTGACAGTTAAAAATCTTGATTCCAAAGTTAATTTAGTTCAGGGTAAAATAATTTTTTAAAGAAAGAATTCATTTCTTTTCCCTGTATATTTTTTTCACTTGTTATTGTGGTAACATATATATAAACATACATGAAATCTGCCATTTTAATCTTTTTTTTTTTTAATTTTTTTATTTTTGTTTTTTTTTTTGAGACAGAGTCTCACTCTGTTGCCCAGGCTAGAGTGCCGTGGCTTCAGCCTAGCTCACAGCAACCTCAAACTCCTGGGCTCAAGCAA
The DNA here is from genome assembly GCA_004363605.1 of Indri indri. Taxonomy (NCBI): domain Eukaryota; kingdom Metazoa; phylum Chordata; class Mammalia; order Primates; family Indriidae; genus Indri; species Indri indri. The sequence continues at coordinate 16,228 of RJWJ010025787.1, read as the reverse complement.
TCCTTCTGCCTCAGCCTCCTGAGTAGCTGGGACTACAGGCATGCGCCACCATTCCCTACTAGTTTTTTCTATATATATATATATTTTTTTAGTTGTCTAGATAATTTCTTTCGATTTTTAGTAGAGACGGGGTCTTGATCTTGCTCAGGCTGGTCTCGAACTCCTGACCTTGAGCGATCCACCTGCCTTGGCCTCCCAGAGTGCTAGGATTACAGGCGTGAGCCACCGCGCCCAGCCCATTTTAATCATCTTAAGTGTATAATTCAGTGGTATTAATTACATTCACATTGCTGTACAGCCATCACTAATATCTGTTTGCAGATGAAATATTTTTTTAAATCATGGTAAAATATATATAGTATAAAATTTACCATTTTAACCATTTTTAAGTGTACAGTTAAGTGGCATTAAGTATATTCACATCGTTGGCAAATGTCACCACCATCCATCTTCAGAAATTTTTCATCTTCCCAAACTGAAACTCTGTACGCATTAGACAGTAACTCCTATTCCCTCCCCCTACCGCCTGGCAACCAACATTCTTTCTGTCTCTATGAATTTGACTACTTTAGGTATCCACGTATATTTTTTCTATGTCAAAAAATGCTTTGGAGAAGGGAAAAACACATAGCACAAATTGCTGAGATAAACATGGGAACTTTCTTAGGAGTGTCACAAGTTACTTCTACATTTTTTTCTGTCCCGTCTAGAGTGCATGCTGTCATCATGGGAAGCAGACATTTTGTGGTACCCCAGGTTCTGGCACAGTGCCAAGAATAGATGTTCAGTTCATGCTTGCTGAATAAATTGATGACTTTATGAAAACAATGTACTATATGACACCACCTTTGTTATTCCATAGGAGACTGACATCTTCCAATAGCAGGCCTCGAGAAGACAGCTGGTTAAAATCTTTATTTGTCCGGAAAGTTGATCCAAGAAAAGACGCTCACTCGAATCTCTTAGCCAAAAAGGAAACAAGCAGTCTGTACAAATTACAGTGTGAGTGATAGGTTTGCTATCTTCATAGTTGACTCTTTTTTCCTTTGTTCATAAGTTTATCGTTGGATTTTCTTTTGTTTCAGTTCACAATGTTAAACCGGAATGCCTAGAAGCATACAACAAAATTTGGTGTGTATACCAAACTATCCTTTACTTGGGGAAAAATAATGAATTTAATATTAGTTGGTTCAACTAACACTTGATAGTGGAAAGTGAGATCTTTCATCTCTCTCTTTCAAAGCTCAATGTTCAGACGCTCTTAAACTGAGCTCTCTGTGGTATTGCCAAAGGCATTTTGATTTTAAGCATTCACACAGCTAAATTATCACATAGTCTATCAGAGTTCAGAATGTTAACAGACTCTTATGGTTGGAAGGAACCTTGCAAAGCCATCTGGTCCATCTACTCATCCAGTGCTTGAGTCCTTTGTGCAGACCTTCCTGACTGCCTGTGCTTAAATAAGCTCCATCTCTGAACAGCTTTGACTGTTAGGAATTGAAACTCATGTGCCCGTGACCTCCATTGTTTTCAATTTTACTCCTAAGTAAAACCACCATACGAAAGTTCTGTATGTATTTGAACATAGCTGCCACTTCTTCCCAAGTCTTCCATGTCCGGGATCTCAGTCCCTTCAGCTGATTCTTACGTGATATGAGATCCATACCCTCTTACAGAATTTGTGAACTTTAAGACTAAAGGGAGAATTAAACTCATTAGTTCTAATTAAGTAAACAGATAGTATTTTAAGGATCAGTTTTAAGCAAATGTACTGAAAAAAATATTTTTTACCTTTAATATCTACTACTTTCACAAGAAAGCAAATGATTTTGTCTCCATAATCAGTATTATTTTCAGAAGCAAAAACTTTTTGTTGTTTTATTTTTGGAGGTGGTTCATGAAACGTAACTTAGCATTTCTTGCTAACTTCAGCACATTTCTGTTTATTTAAAAAGAAATGCCCTAAAACAAAGCAGATGTTTATTTCTAATCTTTTCTCATAAAATGAAATTTTTTCTATGCTGATGTTTCCCTGAATTATCTTTTCTGTCCTGTTTTTAATCACTTCATCTCCTGTCTCAGATTTCTGACTGTCTATTCATATTTCTCTTTGGATGTTTTGCTGTCACTTCAAACTCATCGTGTAGAATCACCTTGCTCTTCCAACTTCCTGTCTGTGTCACTCACCGTGTTTTACTTAACCCCTTCCTTAGTTCTTTGTGATTAGTTAGCCACCTCGGGCTGGGCGTTCTTCATGATGTGTTGGTTCTCTTTGCTTGTTCCTTCTTCATCTCCCTCTGCAAGCCTTTCGAGCCCCATCTCAATTAACCTCCTTTCTGACATTTTTTTGGGGCTCGAAGCTATACCTGTGTCTCCATCCCGCCCTGTAATATATTACCCAAAATTCGTCAGATTGATCTATTTGAGTTCTGTTTTCTCCTTCATTATGTTTTTTCTTTTCTTTGAAACTTTCAGCAGCTCCCTGTTTCCAGAACATAAAGACTTAACTCCTGCCTGGTTTTTAGGGGTCCCAATTATGAGATTCTGCCCAACCCATCCAGTTCTGGGTACAAGTACTGCCTGCCTTATAACCTCCATTCAGGTAAGGCCAGGGCTCCCAGGAGCAGGTTTGGGTTCCTGGCAAAGAGGATTGGCTACAAATCCCTGTGTCACTTTGTATTGGTGAAAAGCCTAGCCCATTGTCAGGCCCCCTGCCCCTTTCTGGACCCTACCTGGGTCATCTGTACTGGCTTCCTTCCTCCGCATTGGCTCCGAGTCAGGGTTGTTTACTTCCCACCTATGTCATTGGCAAAAAAGAAACCCATTTCCATTTCCCTAACATGAGCCATTTTCCCCATACTCGATTTTCATCAGCCCTGTATTATTTCTGAACATTCATGGGTTATGTATCAGATACATTGAATATCAGATCTTAATTTAAAAAGGAAATGCCACTCTTCGAAAAATACACATGGTGTGGTAATTGTACAGCTTTTCAGGTCATAAAGACATGAGGGTTTTCAGTTAGACATAGGCCATTTAGAACTTTTCTCTGTTAACTGTCCGTGTACACCCAAACCTGGTAACCCAGCATCTGGTGGTGATTGCTAGGTTAGTGTCATTCGGTATCAGCAAATAATTTGAACAGGTTCCAACCCTTGGTATCCTTTTGCATCCGTTGTTGAATCTGTACTGTACTTTTTCATCGTGATTTTTCTATTCAAAAAGTGTGTAGGTTTTAGCTTTTCTCTTGGCATAGAACAGTTATGCATCTTCCCTTTACCCTTCCCCATACATTAGAATCTGTACCATAGGGAGGCTTCCATGGAACCACGCTCTGCTCTGACACCTCTGTCAAATTAATACGCTGCCATGTGGCATTGCCACTGCTCCTGCACAGTCACTGGGAATGAATTGGTGTGTTCTGTATGAGACTGTGTGATACCTCTTACATCCCCTCTGCTGGTTGAATTGAGTAGACCTAATTTATGCTTCATGTTGTATCTTCAGTTTTGATTCTTCTGCCATGTTGATGCCCTTTGGGACTGTTGGAGGTTGGGGTTGCTTCCAGACTGTGTTGTGTCTAGCTCTGTCTTCTTCCTCCTTTCTTAAGGCCAATTTGTTCTCTACTCTGGTCACCTCTGCCTGCTGGTGCTGCTTCTGTTGTCTGCCTCTGTCTTAAACATAACTTTCTTCCCTTTCCATCTCTCTTATTTCTTCCATGTTTTTTTCTAACTATTTCCATGTCTGTAATTCTTCCTATCTTTGGAACCAAGAACTAAGTTTTTATAAACATCACATTCTTAAGTAGTTCTTTTCTTTTTTTGTTTTTTTCCAGAAATGGCAAATAATAGACCCAGAGCTCCTGGAATCTTGGGAACTTTGGCTCTTTTTTATCATTTTTACCGTTATACTTGAGTTGCTTACAACTCTTCTAGATAGTCGGGGTATCAGAAAGCTAAGCTTCTGATAAGTGGGGTGTTAGAGTACAAGACCATCGTTTTGTCATAGCTATGTTCTGAGATCATTTGCCAGAACAGAGTAGGTGGTCTTTTTCCTGTTATTGATCATGTGTTGTTCACCTGGTAAAATTTTGTTGGTTGTTTAATTAGTGTTGCTATTTCTTCTCTTTAAGTCAAGAGGTGTTGCCAAAGATTCATGAAGATAAACATTACCCTTGTGCTTTGGTGGGGACTTGGAACACGTGGTATGGCGAGCAGGACCAAGCTGGTAGGAAGCAGAAGTCTTTGGCATAAACACTCTTCCTTAAGCATTACTGTAACACTTAAGTAATGTTCTGATTTAATGCTTGTTTTTATAATCAAAGGTTTCTAAGTCTCAATCTAGTTTTATGCTTAAAGTAGCTTCTTCAATAATTCATGGCAAAAAACTACTTTTTAATTGTTTTCAATGTTTAAATCTATTATTGAAACCTTATGGTATAACTCATAGGCCAACACATGGCACATTACAGTTTTGTACTATGTTAACATTGGGCATATTAGAATAATTTCAGGGTAAGAATACCATGAGACTCTAAATGTATACTGTCTTTTAAAATGCATTTCAGTCCACCTCTGGAGGTATGAAGGAGGCTATCCAGCCCTCACGGAAGTCATGAATAAACTCAGAGGAAATCAGGTAATGATTTTGAAAATGTTTGCTTATTCAAACTATTGACATAGTAAATGTTAGTACAGAAATAAATGACTCTTTTCTGTCATCAGTTTTTGTTAGTAGGTTATTCATTATTTTATAGTAGAAATTTTATTAGACTCTTAAAGTTGTATTTAAACATAAAGTAACCAGTTGTAATACTACTAAAATAACAGTCCTTATTGTAAAAGTCAATTGTACTTTGAAAGTGATAAGCTAGTACCTTAAAACCAGTAAATCAGCATGGTTGACACAATTAGCCCTGGATTTCCTAACACTGTCCACTTCAGGAACTGTCATCCACGTACATATTCTTTATCTTGGGCAGACTTTGCTATCCTACCCCTCCCTTCACTAATAGGTACATGTTAGTAGAGAGAATTTTAACAGCCACACACCATTGCAGAAGAAAATCTTTTGTATAGATTCCCAGACAAATAAAAATGGGTTTTGAATTATCTGCTGTTTTGTGGTCTCCATGTCACCTGTATTACTATATCACCAAACACTGTTAGGAGAATCTGAAAATATAGGAAATTAAGTTTGTTTACATTGTCATTTAAATAATTAGGATGACCATGTAGTTCGTTATCTAAATCTAGACACTTTTGAGAGTGAAAAGGAATGCTGTTAGTCATTATCCCAGTTCAACATGTATCAATTGGGACGTCTCAGGCCAACTGAGACCTATTGATTCTTCTGTTTATAACAGTATTCTGTAGGAACGTAAGTGTTATTAAAGTGGGCTTGTATATAAATATTAGAAGATTTCACAAGCACATTTTTTCACTCAAAGGAATTTGTGGAATTCCGTAAAGCAAGAAGCAACATGCTTCTCTCTAGGAGGAATCAGCTACTATTGGAATTCAGTTTCTGGAATGAGCCTATCCCACGATCAGGACCTAATATATATGAACTCAGGTCTTACCAACTCCGAGTAAGTACTGAAATACCAGTTAACTGTCCTTTTTCTCTTTGAAGAAGCACAAACACTTCCTAATGCTGACAACAAAACTCGAGTGCACAGTGTGATTTGTGTTTAGCATTATGTTTTGATTGAATTGTTTTCTCCGCTGTCCAGTCCTCCTCCTGTTTTTCCTTTTTTCTTTCTCATTTCCCTCTCTTCTCCTAAGCTCTTTTGTTTTTATGACCTTATGCATGATTCTTATTATTTAGTATTTTTCCAAATAGCATTTCTGTTTTTAAGAGGAAGGACTTAAAGTGCAGGACTAGGTACAATATGGCATCTATTGTAGTCGAAAAAGAGCAACTAATAAATGTTGTGACTGTTGAACCAAATTATACAATACTATAAGAGTAAAAAGGAAATAATATTTTATAACATTTTCTATATATTTCCCTACTAAGTAAATACTAGAAAGAAAGCCCCAGATCAGCATTATTAAAAATAATGCATATCAGTTGATCCGTATTAGGCTGGCCACCTTGCACAGCCCCAACTGAACTTTTAAAAATTTCACAATAAGCTGGGGTCCCGGCTGTGCAGGAAGCTGCGGTGGGAGGATCACTTGAGCCCAGGAGTTCCGAGCTGTAGTGCACTGTGCCCCCATTGGGTGCCAGCACTAAATTTGGCATCAATATGGTGACTTCCTAGGAGTCAGGGACCAAGAGGTTGCATAAGGAGGGGTGAACTGGCCCAGGTCAGAAACGGAGCAGGTCAGAACTCCGTGCTGATCAGTAGTGGCATTGCGCCTATGAGTAACTACTCCGCTCCAGCCTGGGCAACATAGTCTGAATGGATGCCCACAATTTAATTACGATTTCAGTGCATCTGAAGGATGAGCCCAGCTATGGTTTTGATAACCATAAATGGATAACTCTTACATTATGTTGTCTTCTGTATGAAGCTGTAAAATATTACTCCCACTATGGGATAGAAGCACAATGAGTAATAACATTTTGTTACATTGTTTATTACATCCCATGTTATTAAAAGTTAATTTTTAAGTTTTGTCACTTGATATTTTTTATACTGCTATTTCCATATTTTTTCACAGAAGAACTAACAAATGAAAATCTAAATCTCTTTTCAGCCAGGAACCATGATTGAATGGGGCAATTACTGGTAAGTATATTACTGAATGGTGAGTTCGTAAGTCTTATTAATAGATTATTTTAGGCCATTGTGATAATTCTAGGGAAAAAAATCTGAGGATGATACCGTGACTTGACGTTAGACTATTGTTTTGGTTCGTTTTTATTAAGAAGTTTTTCAAACATAAACCAAACTGGAGAGAAGAATAACGTGGATCCCCCTTCCGTATCCATTACTTAGCTTCAATAATTATCAACACATGGCCAATCTTGTTTAGATCCAGCTCCACCAACCCAGATTGTTTGGAATTAAATCCTGGACAACATACTATTTCATTCATAATGATTTCAGTACTGTATATATTTCTCAAAGATAAGGACTTTCTTTTTTTAAACAAAAGACTGATACTGCATGAGGTTATTTTATATACTTCTTCTTTTTTTTTTTATTGTTTGTTGTTTATAGGGGTACAGGTGTTTAGGTTATGTGTGATGCCCTTGCCCCCCCTTCCCCCCAAGTCCCAGTCCCAAGCATGTCCATCTCTCGGAGGGTGCGCACTGCACCCTTTGTGTATGCATATATCCGTCCCCTCCTCCCCCTCGCCCCTCTCCCCTCCCCCTCCCTCCCTACCCGACATCCAATAGATGCTGTTCTTATATGTATACTTATGTGATGTTCAGTCACTACCAATTTGATGGTGAGTACATGTGGTGCTTGTTTTTCCATTCTTGGGATACTTCTTAAATATTATCTTTTCTAAAACATTGCTTTTGTCACGTAGAGCTGTGGTCCCCTAGGCTGTGGCCTGTTAGCAGTCCATGGCCTGTTAGGAAATGGGCTGCACATCAGCACCTGAGCTCCGCACTACCCCTCCCCACGACACCTCATCCTCCCCATCCCCAGTCTGTGGAAAAATTGTCTTCCATCAGACCAGCCCCTGGTGCCAAAAAGGTTGGGAAGCACTGACATAGGGCATCTCAATGATACAGTTGCTTCTTTTTTTTCCTCCTTATTTTGAGTAGCAAAATACCAATTTTTCCCCAAATCAATCTGTAGATCAGCAGACTCCTTATCAAAATCCCAGCAGGCTTTGGAAATGCAAAGGACCCAAAATAGCCAAAATAACCTTGAAAAAGAACAACAAAGTTGGAGGACTCAGACTTCTGGATTTCAAAACTAACTACAAAACTAGCGTAATCAAGACAGTATAGTCCTGGCATAAGTAAAAGCATACAGATCTATGGGATACATTTATGAGCAACCAATTTTTGACAGAGGTACCAGGACAATTCAATGGGAGAAGGATAGTTTTTTCAATAAAGGGTGCTGGAACAACTGGGTGTCCTTGCAAACAGATGAATTTGGACCCTTACCTCACGATATATACAAAAATTAGCTCAAAATGGATCATAGACCTAAATATAAGAGCTAAAATTTAAAACTTTTAGAAGAAAACATAGGAGAAGATTTTTTTTGACCTTGGGTTAGGCAGAGAGGTCTTAGATATAACAAAAGCACAATGCACAAAAGCAAAAATATTGATAAACCAGAATTCATCAAAATTAAAAACCTTTTGGACATCAAAGGACAACATTTTAAAAATTAAAATGATAAGTCATAGACTGGGAGAAAATATTTGCAGATCATACATGTGATAAGCAACTTGAATCCAGAATATATAAAGAATTCTTATAGCTTAATAATAAGAATGCAAATAACCCAATTTAAAAATAGGTAAAGGACTTGAATAGACAATTCTCCAAAGAAGATATACAGATGGCCAACAAACATGAAAAACTGCTCAACATCACTAATTATAAGAGAAATGTAAATCAAAACCACAATGAGATATCACCTTATGCCCTTTAGGATGGCCCTACAAAGAACAGAAAATAAGAAGTGCTGACAAGGAAGCAGAGAAGTTGGAACCCTTGTGCACTGTTGTTGGGAGTGTGAAATGTTGCAGCCATTATGGGAGGTAGTGTGGAGGTTCCCCAAAAAATTAAAAATAGAATTCAGTGTAATCCAGCAGTCCCATTTCTGAGCGTATATCCAGAAGAATTCCAAGCAGGATCTTGAAGAGATGCTTTCAGCACCATGTTCATCACAGCATCGTTCACAGTAGCCAAAAGATAGAAGCAGCCCAAATGTTCATCGACAGATGAGTGGATAAAGAAAATGTGGACTTCCTTCCATGGAGGAATCTTGAGGAAGACATTATCCTAAGTGAAATAAGCCAGTCATAAAAGGACAAATAGTGTATGATTCCACTCATATGAGGCATTCAGTGTAGTCAAAATCATAGAAAAGGGAAAGGTGGATGCCAGGGCCTAGGCAAAGGGGGAAGGGGGAGTTGGTCTTTAGTGGGTATAGAGTGTCAGGTTTACGAAATGAAAAGGTTTCGTTTGGGGATTCATTGAGCAATATTATGAATATACTTGACACTACTGAACTGCACACTTAAAAATGGTTAAGATGGTAAATTTAATGTTACCTTTTTTTTTTTTTTTTTTTAAGAGACAGGATCTAACTCTGTCACCCAGGCTGGAAGGGAGTGGCCCAATCATAGCTCACTGCAGCCTCAAACTCCTGAGTTCAAAACAATCCTCTTACACAGGCTTCCAGGGACCATAAGGGCTTGCCACCATGCCCAGCTAATTCTTCTTATTTTTTGTAGAGACAGAGTCTAGCTGTATTGCTCAGGCTGATCTCAAATTCCTGACCTCAAGCAATCCTCCCACCTCTGCCTCCCAAAGTGCTGGGATTACAGACATGAGCTACTACTCCTGGCCTAAAAACATTTTTTTTCCCTTTTTTTATTGTGGTGAAAAAAACATGTAACAGGCTGGGCAAAGTGGCTCACACCTGTAACCCTAGCACTTTAGGAAGCCGAGCCAGGAGAGGTTGAGGCCAAGAGTTCAAAACCAGCTGGGGTAACAGCTCTATAAAAAAAAAAAAAAAACCCAGAAGATTTTGAGCATTTTTTTCCTTGAAATTTGAAGTATATCTGTGCCTTAATTTTTTTCTGTTTTTCTTTTTTGTGGGGAAAGGGTCTATGTGTATGTCTTTGAGGTAATTATGCTAACTCTTAATGTTCTTTGAAAACTTCATATTTCCGTTTCCTAAGCTGGCATTTTATAACTTTATTCTCCCACAAACAGGGAAGCCATGGGATTCTGAGAAAAGCCTTGGGTATGAGTTGACAGCTCTGACCCTTGGTTTCTTTATCTTTGAATGGCAACCTTTGCCTTTTACTTACTCTCAACTTGTATATGGTTCTCCTTTTTCCTTTTTCAGTTATGAAATTTCTTGCTTCACATTAAATAATTTCTAAGATCTCTTCCAACTCCAACAAGGGGTTCTGTGATCTTTATTTCTAATGAATCTTTTCTTGGATCATCAAAGGCTAAATAATGCAAGTTAGAATTTCTTCTAATTTGAAAACTAAGCAATACATATCTCATTGTATACTGCTATTATAGACATCATTTTATTTCATCAAGCAATTTTTACGGTTTTTATCCTTTTATTTTTGGGCTATCAGTGTAATTATTTAGCTCTTCACAGAATAGCATCACTCACTACTTCGATTTTTGCATGTTACTAATTAAGACTTGCTCACCCTGGAATCCACAAGAACTTACTGGGGTTATTCAGTTATTTTTTAAATTATGTAGAAAGCCAATTCAGCATTCAGTTTGTATTTTGGCACATAGGTAACTGTATAAGATGGTGATCTCCTCTTCAGTACATACTTCTGATTTACCAGGCTAAGGCAAGTATGTTTTCTTTGCCTACCATAAATAAAATAGAAAAATTCAGAATGAGGTGAATAATCTGGAATATTTATCACTATCAGTGAAAGACAGTTTTTTTCATTCTGAGCAGAGTTAGAATGCATGTTAAAGTGATTTGCATAATTGATCAAATTTGCAATTTTTGTGAAGATACTGATCACTTAATTCTAAAGGTTAAAGAATTTAATATTATTTATGGATAACCCATGGGGGCAATAGCAAGTGATCTCTCCTTCACTGCAGAGAAACCTGAAAGCTTGGGTCAGGGCACCCTGTGGTATTGAGCCCATGGTAGATGACAGCAGAGGTATACAACATGACCTGAAGGAGCCTGGCTTTATCGCTCACACGGCAGATTGCTCTTGCTCTGATTCCATACCCCTCTTTGAGATGTTACAATTTGGTACACAGAAAGTGTGCTCCAGAAAGAGAATACACTGGTCGAGACCCCTCAAGCACTTTGTCCCTTGAGAATTATGTCTCTCACTGTAGACATTAGTAGATTGGTGTCCTTGTTCATGTTCCTCCAGCTCTTTTAAATGAGTGAGGATGAATCTGGCTTCCCAAATCCTGTCTACTCTGGGATCTCATGTGACTGAGACTTCAGGCCAGAGCCTGGGCACTGTTGAGATAAATTTGCTGGGTAGTCCATGGTGTGGAGTCTCTTGATGGACTTCAAATGTGCTTCTCCTGTTGGCGTCCTGATATCCTTTGAAGCCCCTTTCTTCGTTTTCACCTCTGATTCTAGAAAATTGCTTTTGGAAAAATCTGCACATTTTTAAACATTTTTAGGAATTCAGATGCATTGCTAAATATAAAAATAAAGTACCTGGTACAAACATAAAAGGAGGTATTTAAATTAAAGAGCTGATACCTTTTGCAGTGTGAAATCTTAAAAAAGAAAGTTTAAGACATGCCAATTTTTAATCAATTTAATCACAATTTTATGTTATGCACATAGATACAGTGTATGTTTGCACTTTCCTTCATACATAGTATATGAATGCCTTTGGTACTCATTTTCCAAATGGTTCGCTCTAATAAGAAAGAAAGGAAAAAAAACGAAGCATCTTTGTCCATCATAGTGATGGTAGTGACGGTGTACTGCCAAGAAGCTTTACTTTTGTGGTTCTTCCATGTGCTGTTCAGAAGGTTGCAGAATCCTGGAAACTAAGGGGGAAGAGAGGAGGAGGAAGGGATAAAAACTTACCTATCAGGTATAATGTACACTATTCCGATGACAGGCATGCTAAAAGCCCTGACTTTAGCATTGTACAATTCATCATATAACAAAAGCACTTATACCCCTTAATATTTTGAAATGTAAAAAAAAAAAGGTTGCAGAATGCAAAATCCCTCTTACAGTTGAGAGAGCAGGTATGTTTCTCGAGAGTTCACTGTCTTTGGCTGCTTTGAAGGTGTGCTCCCTTCATCTCTGTTTTTGTTTTTTGGGTTTTTTTTTTTTTTTCTTTTCTTTTTTGAGATGGGAGTCTCACTGTCTTGCCCAGGCTGGTTGCAAACTCCTGGGCTCAAGCGATCCTCCCACCCCAGCCTCCCAAGTAACTGGAACTATAGACTGGCACCACTGCACCTGGCTTCATCTGTTTTTATCCTATTCTCCAGGGGCAGTCCCTGTCTCCCTGTGGCATCTTAGGTGTTCTAGTGTCCAGGTTTCCCTTGCTTCCTCTCAAAAGAATGTTCTGGAGAAGCAATTTTTTTTTAAGTTGGTGGGTCCTAGCCTCTGCCAATTTTCTTGTCTTTATGTCAAGAATCAGCATTGCAGCCACGTACTCTCATGTTGCTGTTTCTATTTTTAATAGTCATCATTAAATACTGTCCACTTTTCACAAAAATGATTAATATAGCTACAGAAAGGTATATTTACATTTTGCATACATTAAAAGAACTTTTATTGCATTTGATAATGTAGTAATAACATGATAAGTATTTTGCTTTTTGTTTTTGTTTTTTTTTGAGACAGAGTCTCGCTTTTTTTGCCCAGGCTAGAGTGAGTGCCGTGGCGTCAGCCTAGCTCACAGCAACCTCAAACTCCTGGGCTCAAGCGATCCTCCTGCCTCAGCCTCGTGAGTAGCCGGGACTACAGGCACGAGCCACCGCATCCGGCTAATTTTTTATTTCTATTTTTAGTTGACTTGCTAATTTTTTCTATTTTTAGTAGAGACAGGGTCTCGCTGTTGCTCAGAGCTGGTCTCGAAATCCTGAGCTCAAGCGATCCTCCCGCCTTGGCCTCCTAGAGTGCTAGGATTACAGGTGTGAGCCACTGCGCCCATGATAAGTGTTTGAAAAAAATTAATCCTTTTTCCTGAAAAACTTGCCCTGAGTATGGAGGAGATTTAGTCTATTCATTCTTTTTAACATATCTAATTCAGCATCTGGACATTGTTTTTCTCTTACAGGGCTCGTGCAATTCGCTTCCGACAGGACAGTAATGAAGCAGTTGGAGGATTCTTCTCTCAGATTGGGCAGCTATATATGGTGCATCATCTTTGGGGTATATATTTTTTTCCTTCATTTTTGAGTTACTGGAATTTAAGATGTCATTACTAAGTTATATTAGGCAGTAGAGCAAATGTCAAGTCGGTAACCTTAAACACTATAGCAAATCTAGACATCACAGAGGGGTGGTAAGTGCTGGGCTATCTAGAACTGAAGAGGCCAACAGAGAAAAGGCCATAGATCCATGACAAATGAGTAAGCTGAAGATGAAAGTGGGAATGATAGTGAAAGGAATAAGAGAGTCAGTTAACCATGGGAGAGGGAGGATAATGAAGCCATGGGGTGCCTTCTGTAGAGTGGTCCCTGCCTCCCCTTCCAGACTGACTTCCCAGTTGCTCCCTCAGAGACAGTTCTGCATTTTACCTAGAGAGGCAACTTCCTGTGCACACACTCTCACTGCCTGCCTTTGTAGATGTGGTTCTACCATCCGGGAAGGACCTCGAACCTCTCACCTTTTCCATCCCCACCCACTCTTGTTTGGCACCATCTTCGGTATCTTTCAAGGCCTGACTCAGATGTCACCCCCTCCCCTCAAGTGAATGTTACTCTCCTGAGCCCTCAGAGCCCTGTGTAGTGCTGCTTGTGGCTATATGTGCCTCTCTCTCTGCTGGAACATGAACTGGATCTCAGTAATAGCTTGAAATAATACTGCCAGTATATTCTGGGCACATTTGTAAAAGGTTTTCAAAGTTAAAGGAAAAGCATAAGTCATTTCCAGACTATATCAATTAACAGAGGTGTTGGTTTGACCTGTTTGGTTCTACCATGTGTTGCGACCCTGTCTGACCTATTGTGTTAGCATAGCAGGGCTTACAGAGCTAAAGATGACAGAAATAAAGCAGACATATGAATAACCATGATCAATAACTGGGAATTTCTTCAGGGTATTGTGGAGACTTAACAGAATGCAAAGTGGCATGTACTTGGGGAAAATCAACAAAAGGTAGAATGTGAGCTAGACTTAGGATCTGCGTGGAATTGCCAGGTGAAGGCAGGCAGGAAGGACTGGAGCAGTGGTGCAGACAAAGGAAATTATAAAGAATACTCAGAAAACTACAAATGTTCAGACTAGCTTAACAGTAGGATAGCTGCCAGGAACCTAAGTCTGAATGGGTAAGTTGAGACAAAAAAAGTAGTTTTTACGTTGTGCTCCTGGAACTCTCCCCAACACCTTCAGAGTCTGGGGAGGAGACCCCCATCCTCACTCTTCAGCAATCACTGCCTCGACCAGGGTTGCCGTGTTCGTCTTAGCTCCACACTGGGCTTCCCTGGCATGTAAGAGATTGGAACCCTGCCCTGAATGGTAGATACCGTCAATAACCCATCAGCTCCATGGAACACAGCACCAAAGGGCGGTGTTGTCCTGGAGAGCTTAGTTTTCTAACTAGCTGAGATTTGACCCCATAAGTCTCGGAGTTTTGAAATGTAATAGGTATAAAAACAAATCTTTTAAAAATATGTTCTGCATTTCCCTACCTTTTGAGATTATACTACATGTAATTTAACCTTTAGGGGTTTGAGGTAGAGGTAAAGTGGTTTTTATTATTGTTTCAAAAATAGTGTACATTCTGTCCAGATGATATAAAGTGAAAAGTCAGACCCTTCCTCCCCTTTGTCTCAGCCTAGAGGGACCTGGGAGGGTGTGCTCCTGCACACCCTCCCAGACATCCCTGTGTGTGACTAGGCACAGGCACTAGATGGGTCAGGGTAAGATGGAGGAAGGTTCACCTGTCACCACATGCTCTGGCTCCCAGGTGGAGGTCAAGCCAGGCACGTGTTCCCGTCAGTACCTATAGCGTGCCTGGGTACGGACTCCCAGATGCAGGAGCCTGGAATTGCAAACAGGCAGGCACCAGGGTGTGAGTGGCAGCGCTCTTGCAGCCTGTGGGGGACACAGGCAGGCCCCTAACTCTGACCGGTGGGTAGGACTAAAGGCTTCGCAGAACAACAGCAAGATGAAGGGTCCACCGACACTCTTCTCTGCAGAAGCCAGGAGCAGCGTGGTGCTCTGGGCATTCAAAAGACAAATGGCGGCACATTTGTCTTTTCTTAGGCAGTGCCTTCCTTCACCTTCCTTTCACACCAAAGTGTCCACTGTTGTCCCCACTCAGTGTCCCACATGTCCACTGCCCACTTCCTACTTTGTAGGAAAAAGTACTGAGATATGCAGATGTGAATTCTCAGTTGCCTGCCCCTAAAGTTTACCCTCAGGTTTCTGTATTTTTTTAGAGAAAGAGAACCAACATTTATTAGGCCCCTCTAGTATATTATTTTACTATTTTGTGCACCATCCCCTTTAATCCTTACTACCATCCACCACAGATGAGATACCTGGGGCTCATGGATGGTAAATAAATCACCCAGAACCTGAAGCTACGCAGTGGCAGAGCCAGGCTCAGGCCTTGGCTTGTCTGGCTCAGAGCTCGTTGTTTCCAAGCATAGCATCCTTTCCTTTGCCCCTGCGCTTCTGATGTCATCCCTGCCGCCCTCCCCAAGGCTTTGCTCCCCCACCACCCCTTCCCTCAGGACCAGGACCTGCTCAAGTGCCTTCTCCAACCCGAATGTCCATCAACAGATGAGCAGATAAGCAAACGTGGCGTG
The DNA here is from genome assembly GCA_004363605.1 of Indri indri. Taxonomy (NCBI): domain Eukaryota; kingdom Metazoa; phylum Chordata; class Mammalia; order Primates; family Indriidae; genus Indri; species Indri indri. Next base: position 601 of record RJWJ010025787.1, on the reverse strand, counting down.
TACATATATTAGAACATTATTCAGCCATAAAAAGGAATGAAATTCTAATACATGCCGCAGTGTGGATGAACCTTTAGGACATTATGCTAATAGAAGCCAGAATGCAAAAGGACAAATATTGTATGATTCCACTTACATGCGGAACTAGAATAGGCAAGTTCACAGAGAATGTAGAACAGAGGTTACCAGGGGCTGGGGGTGGGGAAGAATGGGGAGTTATGGTTTAATGGATATGGAGTTTTAATTTAGGTTGATGATAAAGTTTTGGAGATGGGTAGTCATGAAGGTTGTACAACAGTGTGAGTGTACTTAATGCCACTGAACCGTACACTTAAAACTGACAAAATTTATGTATATCTTACCACAATAAAAAAAAAATTTCATTAAGAATACTTTAAGGCTGGGCGCGGTGGCTCACGCCTGTAATCCTAGCACTCTGGGAGGCCGAGGCGGGCGGATTGTTCTGAGCTCAGGAGTTCGAGACCAGCCTGAGCAAGAGCGAGACCCCGTCTCTACCAAAAATAGAAAGAAATTAATTGGACAGCTAAAAATATATATAGAAAAAAAATTAGCCGGGCATGGTGGCGCATGCCTGTAGTCC
>RJWJ010025786.1:0-23553 GCA_004363605.1 Indri indri | reverse complement strand
TGTTGACCTTAGCAATAAGTATGGGTGTCTGACAAGGATAGTAAAAAATGTAAGGTAGATTTAAGAGTTACAAATAAGACTTGTCTATTCCATAGTTTTATGTAAGTGAAGTATAATTCTAAGAAATGGGTCTTGAAAATCTGGTTTATATAACATTTATTAATTTGAAATTAAAATATATTTTAATTAGGTGGTTGTAATCTGAAGAATAAATCTGCTCAGTCTTTGGAATACTGTGCTGAGTTACTGGGTTTGGACCAAGATGATCTTCGAGTTAGTTTAACCACACGAGTCATGCTAACAACAGCAGGGGGCACCAAAGGAACAGTTATAAAGTAAGTTCCTTAACTCATGGCTCTGCAAAAATTCTTGCCTTGCAGTTTGTCAAGGAAAAATGTGTTGTTTTTTTTTTTTGAGAACACTGAGATTTAAAGTTGATCTTTATGTGTAATTCATTCTTTTCATTAAAAAGTTCTAAAACCTGTGCTTGATAGATCAAAATTCTTGCATCTCACTGTAGTAATCCACCATATAAACAGGGTTTAGCATATCTCTTAAAGTTGTTCCTTACAGATATTATAGAAGGCACAAATTTGGAATTTATAAAGTAAGAGAGAGATTTACTTTTGTACAACTATGAAAATAGGAGCTGATACTGTAAATCAATATCTGACTGTCTTAGGCAACAGATCATTTTGCTTTAAAGTGATTTTCCATGCAAATGGTTTGTGCTAAAACTTACGTTAAGCAGAACTCACTTAAGCAAAATAGCAAATGAAACTTCCATTACCTTTAGGATTATTCAGTTGGAAGAATCTTGCACATGATAAGAAAATGGGCCTAGCCAAGATTTTTAAAATCAGTAGCTGTGAACTTCTACATTGTACCTGGGTGTATATATACTTTTGGCACAATATCCTATATTTTATGTATTTCTGGTTTTGGTGTTGTGGAATAAAATTGATACTCAGGCTTATCATTCTGAGGCGCACTGCAAGATCTTCATTTGTGGAGGGGAAAAAGTCAGATCCTCTCTACCTTGCTAAATAAGATAGGCAGTGAGCTCTAGTAACATGTATCAGAAAAATTTTCATCAAATTAAAACAAAGATTTTTTTGAAAAGCTTTTAGCCACTCAGAAAATTGGCTACCTCTTAACACTTTTGGAAACATTAGCAAGATATGCTTAACCAGATTCTTTGCTAAGCTAATTCAAAATTATTCTTACTATAAAGAAAAACTCCGGAAAGAGTTTGTAGAGCAGTGTCGTTCAGTTGCTTGGTTCCTTAGAGATAGGTCTGGAGCCCAAGGGAATGTCCATAATGGTACAGGTGGGTGATCCTCAGATACTGTTTTCTGCATTTCCCCATTTCTGCTTTGTTGCAAAGTGTTTGTTTTATGCATTCAATGGACAGCATGGCTGCATAAAATTCACTTCAAGAAAGGATTCCATTATAGGAAATAGTAAGTTGGAAATGCACTATTTAGGGGGAAGTCAAGTATCAGGCTGACCTGAATGGCTTTCAAGCCTGCTTCCAAATTTGACTTTTTTGGGGTGCTTTCACAGTGCCCCATGCTTATCTTTGTGGTAGCATTTAGCATGGTGTTTGGAAATTCCCTTTTATGCCAGTCTCTCTTCATCAGAGTATAATTGTCTTGAGTACAGTAGGTATGTATCTGTACCTGCAGCATCTAATACTGTTACACTATGCAGTTACTTATATTAAAAAGTAGAGTTGGATAGGTCAAATTTTAAGATGTAAACATTTTTTCCTAAACAATCTAAAGAAGTTACCAAACTTTAAAGTTATCCTGAATTAAACAAAGCTTCATTTGCATTTGAATAAAATCAAAAAGAAAATTATTCCCCTGAATAATTTTTTATATATTCAGCATATAAAGTGAAGCGTAAATTAAGGTTAAAATGATTTTTTAAGACTAAAGTTCTTTTACCTATTAATAGATTTTTGATCTAATTTTAGTTAACTCCTTTAGTTCTTCTCTTGTAGTTTTCTACTTAGCTGCATTTGTATGTGCCTATTTACACATGACCCTGGGTAACTATTTATTTTGTCTTCACAGTGAATATATGCAGGTATACTTTGACCTTGGGTCTGGCATTATTTTTACAGTATGCTATCATAAAGAATTTTTACTGGTGTAATCTTCTTTTGCAGGGTACCTCTGAAAGTGGAGCAAGCAAACAATGCTCGTGATGCCTTGGCAAAGACAGTCTACAGCCATCTTTTTGATCATGTAGTAAACAGAGTAAATCAGTGTTTTCCTTTTGAAACATCATCCTGTTTTATTGGAGTCCTAGATATTGCTGGTTTTGGTAAGTGTAGTTTCTTTTGTGAGTTTATATTAGTTTGATGTTTTTTCATGCATGTTAAATTCAAAAAACCTTTTCACCCTGTAATACCTTTCACTTGATGTATTTTCAATTATATACCCATACCTGCATTTTATGATATGACTTAAATAGGAAGCCAATGCTTTAAAAAAACAAAGGAAAGACTCATGGGGGTTAGTTTTGGTCACACTAATGCTAAAATTAAAACATGTTGATTGAAATTACTATGGTTAAGGGTATCACTATACTCTTAAATGAGTTCAACTAAATAAAGGTAAGCTCTTGAGTGCTACCAATAAAGATAATAAGGTTGTCAGGTATGGTGGGTCACACCTGTAGTCCTAGCTACTCAGAAGGTTGAGGCGGGAAGATTGCTTAAGCCCGGGAGTTTTAGGCTGCAGTGAACTGTGATCATGCCACTGCACTCCAGCCTGGGTGGCAGAGTGAGACGTGGTCTCTTAAAAAAAGGATAATAAGGTCAATAACTAAGTAAAGATAATAACTAAGGATAATAAAGTCACTAAAACCATCGACTAACATGTAGAGCTGGGTATAGGTTGACCTAACACATAGGCCAAACTTCATGACTGCGTAAAAATTCTTTGCTAGTGTTGTCGGCAAATAGCTATTTTCAATTAATTTTCCCTCAAATGAGTAAGATGTCAAGATAAGTAATTGAAAACAACTGTAGAGCTGTTCAACTGGAAATGAAATGGGTCACCAGCTTCTTAATGTTGCTTTGTTCTGAATGACCGTGTTGTAAAAATCTTGAAGTAAAGCGATGAATGGGTTTTGTATCGGGCTTTATCGATGTGGGCGTTCTTTCTGGCTGTGAAGTAGTGGTGTCTTCCTCCCTCGTGGTTGGTTTGCCTTTCCCAAGGGAAGGTATGCGTGTTTATGTTTTGGGAGGGATACAGTTTTCCTTTTGATGTGATATATATTTTAAAATTTACAATAAATCGTTACCTTTGGTTCAAAGATAGAGAAACACCCATCACTAACTTAAGATTTTACAATCTATACATTTGTTTCCTGGTCTACACTAGTTTTTGCATAACGTACATATACACAGAATCATAAAATTTTAGAGCTATATAGATCTTATACAGCATGTAATATAATCTCTTGATTTTAGAAATGAATTAGTATCCCTAGCATTTTTGATAACTGTGATTTTACAGATTATGTGGAAAAAAGTTTTCTAAAGCACTTGCATTTTAAGTCATTTTTGTGCTTTAGATTGCTTTACTGCCTGTGCTTTAAAAGGTTGTTATAAGTAGCTTACATTTTATAGCTTTTACTGTATAACATTTCTCTCATCTGACAAACACCTTTTTTGTCAGTTGAAGCAGGGTATTTTTAATACTTAATTTTAATGCCCCTCAAATTTTATGTCTCAAAATAAGAACATTTGAGAAGTGTAGAACAATTGATGCTTTTTAACCTAATTTAAAAAATAAGCCATTAATACAACGTTTATTCTATGATAAAGTTATATGAAGTTGATCTGGTAATGATTCTTGGTTCTGGTTTATGTTTTCAGAGTACTTTGAACATAACAGTTTTGAACAATTTTGCATCAACTATTGCAATGAAAAACTTCAACAATTTTTTAATGAAAGGATTCTGAAGGAGGTAATTGCCATTATACTGTAAACTTAAGGTCTGTGCTAGGCTATTGTAAATTTCAAGGAGAGACATGCTGCAGTTACCCGGATTGATGGGTTTTGATGAGGTGATGGGGTATAAAGGCTGGTGGCCCAGGGAACCTGGGAAGCACAGCAGGGGCCCCTGGGCACATCAGAAGTGTTAATGGTTCAGCTGAAGCTTAGGGACCCGATAAAAATGCTAATAGGTACCTCCTCAGAAGTGAACATCTATTGTTTCTTACTAGTGATTTTACTAGACTAGAAGTTCTCTTTCTTTTTCTAATTTTGTTGTCTCTACTTCTGTCACTGCCAAACAACTTTCATCCTTGTCCTTGGGGTCTCCCGCCCTTCTCTCAAGTCTCTGCTGCTGCCCTCCTGCTGCCTATTTGCCTTTTCTCTATGTGCAGTGGCAAAGCCACCAGGGCAGGAGATTCCATGGAACCATTGGCCTGGAGTGCCTCTGGGGAGAACTGTCCCTGCAGTGGTACCTTGTGGGCTCTCCTTTGTGAACAGCCAGCCTGTGAATGGCTTGCCTTTGGCCAGGCACCATCTCTGGTCCAGTAAGGAACTTCCTGCCACTACTCGTTGTAAATAACTGTGGATAGGGCAGACACTCAGAATGCCAAGTCTAGGAAAGCTACTTTATAATTCTTTAGAGTGCAGAAAGTAAAGGTAGCTTTGAATTGGTTTATTTATGATTAGGGTCACAATTTTTCCCCTGAATTTGGATTCTCCACTCTTTCCTTCCAATACCCTTGACTTTCTTTTCATTGTACTACTATTTGAGATATGTTTTATTGAATGAGAAAGTAGAGATAAAAGGACCTAAGAGGTCATCTAGTCTAGCCCCTTATTTTACCAATAAAAAAACTAATTCCCAGAGCATTTTAGTAACTTATGCAGGTCTGAGCCCTGCTTTTCTGTTTGCTGGCCCATAACACTGTACTTTCTTCATATTAGCACTGCTGTATTCTAAGTTCTTTCCTCCCCTCTATCTGGGATGAAATGTGCAATATTTTCTTTCCTGTTCCCATCCCATCTATCTTTTCCCACATTTTTATGATGTCTATGTCTTTACAGGCTTCCCAGCACATTCCAGCTTTTGTATATTTTATTTATATGCTACAGTTAAATGAATTCTGGCATAAACAAACAGATAAAACAAGTACTTATCAGTAAGATAGTTTCTTTGAAAATGTTTTCTCCAGCCACATTAGTTCTTCTATTATCATGTGAAGTTTTACATGCATGTCTTTCATTTAACATGACTTAATCCTTTCCTTCCACACCAACCCAACAAGAAACTTTATCTAGAAACTTTATAAAGAGGAGACAGTACCTTGATTTATGTTTACTTTTATGACATCCTTTAAAATGTGAATTTCAAATTCAGATTGAGTTAAAGTATACAGTGCCTTCTAGAATGTTGGAAACCTTTTTTAGCATATCTCATGGGAAGAAATATTTAAACAGTGAGGAAATAATGTTAAAACAGATTACCTTAAGCTCATTGCATAGTGTACTCATCTATGATAAAAATCTTTAAAAAAATTTTTTAAGAACATACTAAGCTTACATCTAAGGACTCAACTTTGATTTATATGTTATTCTTCTAAATTATGCTTATTTCCCCCATTTGATGTATACCTCATATATATTATATCACTGTGTAGGTATTAGAGCCCATTGGTAGTTAATTGCTATTTCCTTGATTTTAGTGCCTGTTTGCAAATGTTCAAAATCTGTTCCATCTCTAGAAAACTGTTTAGGACTATACTAGCTGTTATACACCTTTGCATTCTAGTTAATAAGTGTTATGATCAGAAACAGCTCAAAACATTGAGTCTGTTTCATATCACACAGTATTTCCATGTCTATGATTATGATTATTTCATTTTTAGGAACAAGAACTCTATCAAAAAGAAGGTTTAGGTGTTAATGAAGTGCATTATGTGGATAATCAGGACTGTATAGGTATGTATTTTTAACTCTATCTTTGAGAAATAAGGGAAGATATAGTGAATACATTTACTAGTGATTTTTCTGTGCTCTGTGATTGACATTACTAGTTATAGGACTTGAAACTCATGTTTGAAAGAGCTTTACTTCTCTGGTACTGCTTAGACGTTATTTTTCCTACCGAGACATCAAATTTAGCTTTGTTGAAAGTTTTTTAAAGTTGCCTCTATTTATCGTGATGGGGGGTTAAGTAGGTAATGTGTGAATTATTTAAGAGGGAAACTCAATTGCTTAGGCAGCAAAGGGATTTGTCATCTCACACGAGGAAGCCCATAGTTAGGCCAGGCTCCAAGCGAGGTGTATCAGGGTTCGGCTCTGGTTTTCTGCAGTTCTCTTGGTTCTGCTCTCTGTGGTTCTGCTCTCCTCTGTGCGTTGGCAGCACCCTCTGAGTGGTGCAGGTCAGCTCAGAAGTTCCACGTGTCACATCCAGATAATACCTTGCAGCAGGGAAACAGGGCTCTTTTCTCTGTCTTAGCAGTGAGGAAACCTTTCCCTGAAACTTGCCATCCCCCCACCACCAGCTACCTTTTAGTCCTATTTTTCTTTCCATCCCATCTCAAAAATAAACTGTTGGACAAGCCTTGTTTTGAAAACTCAATTTGACAATCTAGTTGGTAACTCATGTGCTAGATTTGGACAAGATGATATAATGCTGATAATACTTTACATCAATATAACTTTTCAAAGCACTTTCACATCCCTCTTGGTCTGCTCAGCAGTCCCTTAACATGCAGTACACTTTCTTGCCTGTGTCTTTGACTGGGTGGTTTGATATCTTGCCTGGAACTTCTCCCCCTTCCATTTATCTTTTAGTCCACCTCTACCTCCTTCTAAATCTATCAGAATACTCGCATTTATAGCTTAGTTCAACATGCCCCTCCATCACTACCACTAATTGCCCAGCAAGCATCATTTTCTGACCAACGCAGTTAGACTGCTCATTTCTCTTCCTGCAGCTCTGTCCCACTCAACATTTCTTACATATTGTGTTTAAGCAGTTTACATTTTACATGTATTTTGAATAGGCAGAAAATGCAAATGAATTAATGGAAGGAACATGAAGATGTGCTGTTATTGAGAAACTTTGCTTGAAAGCATTTAGATCAGTTTCTAAAAGTGTTATTAAAAATCTATGCTTGCAAAAGCTTCTGTATTTTTACTTCACTTTGCATACAGATGTCATCTGGAAAAGGAGGATTTTTCTGGTTCCTTAGCTTCTTATCCTTGCTTACAAATGGAATGGTTATTATATTAGTTGCCTTCTTTATGGACTTGTTTTTCTAAAACCTATATTAAATATATGGTATTACTTTCTAATAAATGGCAAAATTTTAAATAAAAATCCATTTGTTCTCTATAGCCTTTGAGAGAATACTTACAGAATTTTGTTGTTTTTGATCAGTCCTTGAAATCTATGATCGTTAAATTGTTCACATATCTGTAAAATGTTATTTTTACATTACTATGAATATTTCCATTGTTTGAAATAGATTTAATTGAAGCAAAATTAGTGGGAATACTGGATATTTTGGATGAAGAAAATCGCCTTCCCCAGCCAAGTGATCAACACTTTACATCTGCAGTTCACCAAAAGCACAAGGATCATTTCCGACTCACGGTGAGTTTGCCATTGTAAAATTGAGACTCTGTAGTAGGAAGAGAAATCGTTAAAAAGATACACTAGATATTAGATATTGTTAGATAATTAGAATCATAAATTTTGTAGGGTTTAGAGCAACTATATTATATCCAGCACAGCATTTTATATAGATGGGCATTTAGTTTATGTATATTTTTGATGATAATGAACTGTGTAATTAAGGCCCTTGTCTCTGGATGAAAAGTACATTTCACCTAAGATTAACAAAGAGATTTACCTGCTTTCTTCATGGTCTCCCTTTTGAGCTAAGTGACTATCAGTTGCTTTGTTTTGTATCATGTGACTTTGATCATGTTCTAGGGGTTAGCACCTAAAGTTGCAAGCAGCCATTTGTCTGCACATTTGAAAGACCAGCGGTGAAGGTTGTGGCTTAGAACTCTTGACTGGTGGAGGCAATGCATATTAGATACTGGTCAGCCAATTCATTTTAATCCTCTTTCCTAGGGAGTTCTGAATGGATAATATACTCAGAGAAGGAAATAGGAGCTGAAGCAATAGAAGGATTAGGGTGGAGTAAAGGGAAAAACAGACACAGAGAACAGTAGAAATAAATGAAAGGTGCACTCTAAAAGGGCCAGAAGACCTGGTTCCTGAACTGCCTGAATCCTTGTAGCAGTGAAAAGTAGAGCTGTTCTCCATGAGGCTGGACTGTGTGACTATTGAGGTTTTCCCTGTGTTCACCTAATTCTGTCTTTTCATTCAACCATTATCACCTGAGGTAATACAAGCACATCTCCATCTTTGGGTCCAGAAAAAGCCTGACTAGCACAGAGAAATATGGATGTTACTTTCAACCACAAAGATGGTACAGCCTCATCTGATAGATAACACAACAATGAAAAAAAAAAGAGAGAGAGAAAGTAAAGCTGTTTAGTTGCTTAGTGGAGTTAGGGAGCTATCAGGCAAATGCATCCCATACTGTATATTATTTTGAGATTGTAACGTAGTATAATGATCGTTGCTTTGATGGATCCAGGAGCTTGAGTGAATGGTAACAAATATTTTTGTTTCCATTCATCCTTAACAAAAGCAGTAGTAAATAGGGTAAATGTATTTACTTGACTAGCTGATGTAATTGTGTTAACCTTGGCTAGGGACTAAAATCCCACAACCAACTGCCGCATTGACTTGAAGTTCTTCTATGTCTTTAATAATTTATTGTAATATGGAGCCTGTTTCTGTTACCTCAGTGGAGATAAAAATACAAAAATATGTATCCTCAACAAAACTTGCTAAAATTGGAGATACATATATAGTCCTATTTATTCACAGCTCACTGGTCTTTGTACCAAGGGTACTGATCACTAGTCAACAAAATTGTGACCAGGATCTCAGAGGCATATAACTCAAAGGTTAGCAAACTAAAGCATCAGGAATGGGCTTTGGCTGCTTTTCTCAAATGAGAACTAGAGTAAAGCAGTAAGTCCTGATTTATATAGGCCATTCCTATTATTGTATATTTTTGAAAATAAATATAATAACTATTTATTGAACAGTTATATGTGCCAGGCACTGTTCTACCTAATACTTTTACTTGAACTATTTCATTTAATCCTATTAGTCTCCCCATGCTGCAGCTGAGGAGACATACAAGGAGAGGATGAGTGACATGCCCAGTATGGCACGTGCAAATGGGCAGGTTTGGCCACAGAGCCCGTACTCTGACTTGTTTTCTTCGTTTAGTTTCCTCATTTTTGAATGAGATTACCTTTCTTAACCTTTCGTTATTTCAGGAGTCAGATATGATCTTGTATGTGAAAGTATTTTGGAAACTTTAAATATGATATAAATATGAGATATTATAATTAAATGGTATAACCCTAAAATGGTTTAGTTTTCTTGAAATAGATTCAGGCTCATAGTGTAAATATGTTAGGACGTATGGTTCGAAACAGTGGGAGAGGCCCTATGCTGATTTCAGGTGTTTACATGGGTGCACATGGGAACCACCTGATGTAAATGGTGTGGGCTTTGGGAGATTTAAAAATTCTCCAGGTGATTCTGATACAGCACCAAGGTCAGAACCACTGCTTTAGAAATAGGAGGGTAACCTTGTAAGATGCCAACTATGTTCTGCATGTGCTTCTAAATAGGGGGCTTTTGGGTTTTGTGTGTGTGTATTTTGTCTTAACACCTATTTTCTTTCCTAAGAGATTATACCAAATATTTGCTAGATTTCACTGATACTTTAAGGCATCCTAGATGTTTAAAAAGCAGTACAATTGTGGAATATCTAAAATTTCCTTTATACTTTTAAATATCTCAGATGTTTTCTAAAGGAAGATTATGTAATATATTTTAGATACATTAATAACTCATGTATGTATTGTTTTTCAGATTCCCAGAAAATCTAAACTGGCAGTTCATAGAAACATCAGAGATGATGAAGGCTTCATTATCAGACATTTTGCAGGGGCAGTGTGCTACGAAACAGTGAGTATAATTTTTACAAGGAGAAAACCATTTAATATTGAAGCTGCACTGTACAATATGATAGCTTCTAGCCTCATGTGGCTATTTAAATTTAAATTCAATAAAATTAAAAATTCAGTTCTCCAATACCTAGCCATACTTAAAAGTGCTCAATATCCACATTGACTAGTGGCAACTGAATTGGACAGTGCAGATATAGAACATTTCTGTCATCACAGCAAGTTCTATTGGACAGAGCCACATTAAGGGATATTATCACAAGATAGACTGAGAAACATTCCTGTCTAACTTATTTTTCAGACCCAGTTTGTGGAGAAAAACAATGATGCTTTACATATGTCTCTTGAATCCTTGATATGTGAATCCCGGGATAAGTTTATACGGGAATTATTTGAATCATCCACAAATAACAACAAAGATACTAAACAAAAAGCAGGGAAACTTAGCTTCATCAGCGTGGGAAACAAGTTTAAGGTATTTGTGTTAAATAAATTATTTGAATTTTTTAACTGCATTTAAAATGAAATATATTGTTTTATTTTCTAAAGTGGATAATGTAGATCACTGTCAGAAATCCCACAAATGAAGTTCAATAGCACATCCTGCATTGTTGATATTTGTATGTAAAATATCATAATGTAGGCCTAATAATTGAACATACAGAAAAGCTTGCAGTTTTCTGAATATGTTCTTTCTTGGTTCTTAGCATATCTCGTTGCTTCTCCTAATGTTCTTGCTTCTGCATACTGTCTGGTTGACCTTCAAACCTTCTCTTTCCCATGTGTTTTCTGTTTCCTTCCTCATTCAGCAGTTTTGTTTTGGCTGGAGTAGTCCAGCTCGGGATGGCTAGAGAGGACTAGTTGAGTTGAGAGGAAAAGCAGGCACAGCCAGGGGCTTCAGGTAAATGATCACCTTCATGGACTCCTGTTTATAAAGTGGCTGCCATGCTAAAAAGGGCCCATCTCAAGTTAATGATTCAGTTTGTAATTTGTTTTCAATGTGTTTTCTCTCATAGTGGCATTATGGGTGTGCATATCACACTAAACTTTGATTAAAGCTTTTAATAACTTCTGTAAAAAATATGTGCTTAGGTGTGGCAAACTCTTTAAATTGCTTATTTAACATTGAAGAATATATCATTTGTTTTATTAATTTTGGATCAGGGATTTATTCTTTGAGCTCTGACAAGGAATGTCAGCAAGGTGTGTCTTAGAAATGGAACACTACTAATTGTTTCTAATTGTTGAATATTTAGCATAGGAAAAATAATTCAAAAAATTACAAGTTTAATGAACAACAAACTATAATACATAGAACAAATAGAATTAATTTATCTCATATATTTCCACAATGTATTATTATTATATTTACAATAAAACTCTACATCTGCCTTTAATTATATGTATGTAAATATTGAAAATGATATAAGTAGGTACAATATGTAAGTATCAGAATATTGCGATACTAACTGATCGTATGAGCCTCCTCAAATCCCTTTGGATTGAAATGGGCTCTAAATAATTAGCTTGATAAAATCGTGTTTATAAGAGTTAGGTTTTTTTTAATGCCTAAACATAAATATAGAGGAAAGCTCATAATACATTTTTAGGTAACTGAATAAAAAGCCTGGAATTTTGTTATAGGTTATATTAATTGTGAGTTCCTAATTCTCTCAGTGAGCAGTTTTTTCCCTTATTTGGATATTCTTTAATTTCTGAATAGGCATTTGATAACATTGGTTTTAAAATAGTGTATTAGCCTATATGAAATGGCTATCACTCATGAAGTATTTTCCTATTGTATATATTATAGTAGTATTGTTGATAAGAACAATACTTGAAATTTTAGACAATATTAATAAGAAAAATTCTTAAAATTCTTCTTTGGTTTAAATAATCTTTTATGTTTAGCCTTGAAATGCCTTATAATGGCTTATATATAATAAGATGTATTTTTTACCTTAGACTACTGAAAGCTATAACTGAGTGATACTAAAAATATTTTACATGTTTTTCTCTGAGATACTTCGAAATGAAATATTAATAGTATTCTTAATTTTAAATATGGCAGAATAGCTCATTAAATTAAGTTTGAATTATGTAAGGCGGTAAGAACAAAACTGGCTACCATTTATAGTAATACTTATCCAACATCATTGGGGGCCAAAAATTTTCCACTGAAATGTACTTTTTCAGGTTACTGAAACATAAACCTTTTACTGTTAGTGTTTTAGAAAAAGTCATCCCTTTTTATGGAAGTCTTATCCTCTTATAAACATGAATATTTGTATACTTTAAGATAAAAATAAAATACCAATGAAGCATAAGTTGCGTAAGGTGGTTTACCCTTATGCCTTATGGTCCTTGACTGCTGTTTTTTGATAATTGACTTTCTTCCCTTTTGTCTCAGCTGCTATTAGTTTACTTTTGCTGCCTCTATTCTTTTGACTTTATCTCCTTTTTTTTGGAGAACACTGTGCTTAGTCTGTGGATTAAGGAGCAAGGACTGTGTGACAGTTGTTTTCTTTCCAAATTAGTGGCTCTTATACTTTTCAGTTATGTGGTGGTACAGATTGATTGTCAGAACTCTGTTAACCAGATAAGTAGGGTATGGCTTTATTTCTTTAATTCAATGACAAATTTATTCCATTTTAATAACTTAAGCCTCCCAGTATATATGAAGTACACTGTAGTGGTATCACAGATAGAAGAATGAAACTTGGTGTCAGGCTTGTGTCGGAATCATGGCTTTGCCGTTAGTAGCTCCAATAATTTTGGGCGAGTTATTTATCTCCTTGGACCTCAATGCTTTCATCTGTAAAATGAAGCTAATATGTCCTTAATCAGGGTTGGTTTGTTTTATCCTTAATTAGGATTAAACATGATAATGCCTGTGGAAAGCTTTGAGTAGTGCTTAACTCATAGAAAGTGTTCAGTAAAGTATGCCTGTTATTAATTATAGCTATGATTAATACAATATGTTAATTTAAGAATTAACATTTTAATTTGTCTTTTGTAAGTGGTAGAATCATCTCACTATAAAATCCAGGTGTAAGAATTTTACATAATTAATTTAGTTTGCAGAGTAGTAAAGTGAATAAATGAATTTAAGTACTGAACCAGAATAAAATTATGATCACTATTATAAAAACAGGAAAGCATAGTAACTTGTAATGTTGTCAATTTTTTTTTAGAAAATTGTCCAAGTTTTTAAAAATAATTGAAATGTGAAATGTTTTAAAATAATAAAGAGAATTTCTGTAGCCAGGTAGAACAATTTTGGTTATGCTAAGTGTTCCATAAGACAATTCTAATATGTTTACCGTTAGTGTGTATTTTAAACATCTTCATTCTTAAAGGTGTGTGACGCACACTACACCTAGTTTGCCACATACTCAGATACTGTACTATTGATCTCTCATTAAATGCATCCCCACCATTTTTGTTTTCATTGCCTATACATTTTTTCCTCATTCATCTCACCTACAAATGTGTGTATTTTTTTAGTATTGCTAATTTTTAGTTTTTTAATTACACAAGTTCTGTGTAAGAAAAGTGAGTTCTTTTCCTTGACATTACATTAGCCATTTTGCATGATGCTGTGTCTTGTAAAGAGTTTGTATACTAGGAGGTTGCTAAATCGTAATGTGTTATATGTGGATGTTATTGCATGTTGTTTTATTCTAATAGTGGAGCTCTAATATTAACTATGACGCTGTGTATTTTTGCTTTTCAAGATAAACTGATTTCCTTTCTTTCACAGACACAGTTAAATTTGCTTCTGGATAAACTTCGAAGTACTGTGAGTACTCTTAAAAAGAAAACAGAGTTTTTTAAAAATGGTCCTCTAAAATTATGATTACTAATTATACAAGTAAGCATAGTACCCTGGAATAATTAGAAATACATTTTAAACAATATTCCCTTTATTAAAAAAATAAACTTTTAAAATGGTTATCATTTGATTAGGTTTGTTCTGAAGAAAGGTCACATATGTATGTAAGGCCAGATTATTTTAGAAATATATAGAACTCTTTGAATATTATTAAATTAAGATTATCCTGTAGGTTCAGGCAGGTGTTAATAATCAGTAATTATAGAGAAGGAGAATGCATATTTTTAGGATTAAAGATTAAGCATGTAATTCAATCTCGTTTTATTACTCTTGTAGTAATACTCTCCAGACATACAATGTTGATGTGGAAAAAATGAATATAATATTTTAATGCCCTATTATGGAGGCAAAATTTATTAGGAGCCTATTTTTTAACTGTACATTTTAGTGAACCACCCTGTTTTTTGAAATGAAAAAAACACCATAGATAGAAATTTAATATGCGGTTCATATAAACGAAGCATGATTCCAAAGTAGTCATTTTACACAAATCCACAGAACTTAACTAAGTACTCTTTGTTTTCAAATAGTCATTTTGAAAAGAAGGCATTTCTAAAATGTGTTCTAAAAGTGTTTGCAGTGAGCATCATTGTTGAAATAATTATTCAGTTTCGCAAGGTAACTACTCTGAAGAGAAGCAGTTATTTGGATGTCTAGTATATTAGCATCAGCACTCAGCAGTCTCATTGTATACATACATAATCAGCGTTCTTTCTGCCTCATTCAGCATAATCTGATAATTGATTCAAAATGCCTTTAAGCTTTTAAAAATATTATTTAACAAACAAAACTTTAAAATGTGTAGCAGTGCAGCTTAGGGATCTCTGTATATTTTGGAAGTAGAATGATTGAAAAAAAAAATTTTTTTTAACACTTTGACCTAAATTTTAAGGGGCATAATTTTATTTATTCCTCTTTTCCTAAGGCAATTTTCTTATCACAGAAATACTGCATATAAATACATTTAAGTATAGAATCAAATCACATGTATATTAGCCTGCAAAATGTATTGTTCAAATATGTTAAAAATATTTTACAGTGAGAGACTTTCCTTTTTGCAGTTTTTGGCATTCATATCTAAAATATGTTTCTAGTACTATTAATTTATAATACAAACATTCATTCTAAGCTTGATATTATAAAAGTATGCCAATAAACGTTTTAATTCCTTAAGTAATTATTTTAAAAGTTTCATATGTTAATGTTAATTTGCTTTGAAAGTTGCTGGTATTCATAGAAATAGAAAAATAAGGACGCTGTGTCTGTTGTTTCAAAAAGTACCTTTACTTTCCTAGGGAGCAAGCTTTATTCGTTGCATCAAACCTAACTTAAAGATGACAAACCACCACTTTGAAGGTGCTCAAATTCTGTCTCAACTTCAATGTTCAGGTATTTCCATATTTTCATGATCTATGTCAGTGTCCATCAGTGGTCGTAGCTCAAATGCTATTTAATAGGTCCAGTGTTTTCAAATAATTCATCATCTTGATTATTTTAAAGTACAATGAGATTTTCATCTTACATTTTCTTTAATTATAAGAAAAGTGTTAATGGCAAATTACTCGAGCAATATTGGGTTATAGTTTATTGTGAAATAAACTATTTTACATCATTGACGTAAAATTTATGAAAACTCTTTAATGGTAAACCTGGATCTCCTTTAAGTCGGCTGCTTTCCTATGGCCTTCTCAGTCCGGCGGTAGTTCAGTTCTCATTCCCCACACAACTGGGTGAGGAGATGGGCTTTGGTGTCCCTGCTTCCTACTCCACCACTGTGAACAAATGAAAACAGCACAACGCCCTCCTCGGCTTCTGTGACAATTTTATGTGTTTGATTAAACTGTCACTTCCTACCCTGTCTGACTTTGCTCCCCTCATTTTCTTGAGCACCATGCCCATCCTCCATCCCTACCCAAACTACCCCTGCTTCCTCCCAAGGCATCAGCTTTCCCCTTTATTTACCTTTAGATCCAGCGAGGGGCCCGACCCTTCCTTAGACTCCCTTGCCTGTCTGACTCCTTATTTTGCAGTTCTCACAGGCAGATTTACCATGAAGCTAAGGTCACTTGAGTTTCAGGGTCCTTCATTTAAATAAATCCCTTCCAAAGCCCTGTACTTAATTTTGTATTATTTTTGTAATTTGCAACATTGTGTTCTTTTCTTAATGGGCCCTCCCCCCAGATCTGGACCTGCCCTGACCCCTCTCACAACATCCTAGCTGTTGATGAATCTAATTCTGTCCCTCCTCCTTGTCTGCACAGGGTTGATAGGAAAGACAAATTGGTGCCAATTACATTCATGATCACTGACTTTTAAAGGGCTCTCAAACTTGCCCTGCCATGTGTCCCTGGTCAGCATGTTCTGTTTCTCTATAGAGACCAGTGAGGTCCAGGCTGCTCTCCTGAAATCTCTGAGCCTTACCTCTTTGATAGAAAACCTTAGCTTTACCTGTTTGTTATCAAGCACTTCTACCTACCTGCATAACCTTTCCTCCTATTAAGAAAGCTCCTGTCTCTCTTCCTAGCTGAGGCTTGTTATTCCTTGAAATCCATCTCTTCTCATGAATCTTCAGTATTGATTATGTATATTGAACAATTCCCTTTGAGTTGGATCTCTCCTGTTACCATTTAAATATGCTAAAATCTCATTTCTGACCCACATTTCCTTTCAGGGATCTACCTATCTTCTTCCTCACTGTTTTTCTCCATTCGTTCCTTTTCTGTCCAGGAATATTCTTGCTTTCTCAGTATCCTGCCTTCCATTCACTCTTTAACCCCAAGAGAATTTAGCCTCCACCTTGACAAGGTCACCAGGCTTGATCCTAAATCAAATGTCCATTTTGCAGTTCTTATCTTAGTGGACTTCACAGCCACATTTGACTCCGGCCAATCCCTTTAACATATATCCCTTCCTTGGCTTCTGAAACAGCATATGCCCCTGCTTTGCTGTTGAATTCTCTGGTCATTCGTGATTTCTCTGTCGGCTCATTCTCTTCTACCTGGATATTATTTGTTAGAGTTTCTCAGTTTTTGGTAGGCCTATTCTTCTTCTCATTCTGTATCAATGCTGTCCAGTAGAATTTTATGTGGCAATGGAAATATTCTGTATGGATGTTATCCAATATAATAGCCACTAGACATTTCTGGCTATTGAGTACTTGAAATGTGGCTAGTATGACTTAGGTACTAAATTTTAAGTTGTATTTAATTTTAATTTTTTAAAATTTAAATTTAATAGTCATATGTGGCTAGTGCAGCTACAGGACATGTGGCTAGTGACTATCGTATTGAAAACCACAGGTGTCTATTCTCTATCTAAGGCTCTCCGAGTCCCATTGATCATAACCTCCTAAGCAGGAGTCCTAGTACTCTGTCATTCAAACTGCACCATATCTCACCTGGGTTTTTTCTGTAGCTTCCTAAGTATCGTCCTTGCATCTGCTCCGTCTGTTTTTCTCATGCATTCAGAATGATCAACTTATCTCTAATCATCATATCTTTTTACTGCTTAAAATGTTCTAATGGTTCCATATCAGTATTAGGGTGAAGAGCAAAATCCTAGTAGCTTATGAGGTCCCATATGGCCTGGCCCATGTGTCCCTAGCTTCATCTCTTTCCACTCTCTCTCTCCTCTCTGTGCTCCAGCCACACTAACTTTCATTTTACTTCCTTAAATGTTACATATTCCCTCCCATCTCAAGCTACGCACTGCGACAGTACCAACCAAACTTTACTTTTATTTCTCCAAACAGAGCCTAGAACTAAATTGAGTTCTGGAGATTTTCTCCTATAGGAATGATTTCCTTTATGTGTTTCATTAATGTGTTTTCATTAATTAAAAATTATAGTAGTTTATATGTTCACAGTAACAAAAATTAAATAGTACAGAATATTATAAGTAAAAAGAAGTCTTCTCAGAGTTGACCATTTAACTCTATGTCTTGGATATATTTTTTATACTGGTTAGATAAAACTTCTTTTCTATTCTTTTTAATTAATGTATTCTCTCATATGTTTGGTGGTACCATAATTTAATCAATTCATATTTAAGTTATTTCTGTTTTTTTCTATTACTAACAATGACCCTGAGGACATCTGAACATATCCACACATACCTTTGCCCACAAGTATAGAAAGTTGTAGGATAGATTTACTGAGCCTTTGAGTATTTGGATAAATACTTCCAAATTGCTATCCAAAGTTTTTACACTGGTTTACTCTTCCACTAAGAATGCATGTGTTTGTTTGCCTGTGCTGTTATCAGTTCTGAGGACCACTCATATTTTATACCTTTGCCCGTCAAATAGATTAAAATTCAATCTGACTACCTAGAAAGGCCATCTTTCCTATGAGATTATTTTAAAATAAAAATTCACTCATTTAAAACATTTTTATAGTTTCATTTTTTTAATTTAAATTTTTGACAGCAAGAATTTGGTATATAAGGAGTGAGATAAGGATCTACTGTTATTTTTGTTTTCCAAATGGCTGGCCATTTGTCATAACACTTTTTATTGCGTAATCTTTTCTCCATTGATTTGAATAGTCCCAGAGACTGAAATTCAGATCTTATTATAAACAAAATTTCTGGCATTACTCATAGCTATTGAGCCTTTCCCTGCCTGTTTTATACTTTTTCTCATCTGAAAAGCTCACATTGACTCAAGGCTCAAATTAAACACTTTCTAGAGTTATACTGAAAATAGATACTCATCCTATAAACTCATCATCGCAATAGACGAGTTTCTTTGAGAAGTGAGTGAAAGGGGGTCTTTATGGTGAAATAGTGAGCTCTTCTTTCTTTTCCATTTGTTTTGTTTAAGCTCTGGTGAGAACTTGGGAATGTATTTGACTACTTTTTTTTTTTTTTGAGACAGAGTCTCACTCTGTTGCCAGGACTAGAGTGAGTGCCGTGGCGTCAGCCTAGCTCATAGCAACCTCAAACTCCTGGGCTCAAGCAATCCTCCTGCCTCAGCCTCCCGAGTAGCTGGGACTACAGGCATGCGCCACCATGCCCGGCTAATTTTTTTTTTTATATATATATTTTTAGCTGTCCAATTAATTTCTTTCTATTTTTGGTAGAGACGGGGTCTCGCTCTTGCTCAGGCTGGTCTCAAACTCCTGAGCTCAGAACGATCTGCCCACCTCGGCCTCCCAGAGTGCTAGGATTACAGGCGTGAGCCACTGCGCCTGGCCTGTTTGACTACTTTTTATAGACTGTATTAGAAATCTTATTCTAAAATTAACCTCAGGGACTTAGAAAGTGGTCTAATGCAGGGCTTTGCCTTATATACTGTGTTTATGACACAGAGACTTCTGGCAGAAAAAAGATGCAAACTAAATTTGAGCTTTCTAGAGACTAGTAGTTTGTCTCTAGGAAATGGTTAGTCTTACTGGTGTTAGATGAAATTCAACTGCAGTAGTTTTAGGTCATGGGTAATTTGGGACGTATTGAGTATAAAGATGATATTTCTTATGTAATATTTCATTGCTGATAATTCCTGTAAATTACCCATTTCTAAACAATTAATTTATAAAATTGCTCATTCAGATGTTATTGTGGACTTCCATATGGTGATCGGTAGTGATTTATGTTTGTTTATGAATCTAGGCATGGTGTCTGTTTTGGACTTGATGCAAGGTGGTTTTCCATCCCGAGCTTCATTTCATGAACTCTATAACATGTATAAAAAGTATATGCCAGATAAACTTGCAAGATTGGATCCAAGACTATTTTGTAAGGTACAAATGCCACTCAAATTGAAATGTCTTAGCTATAAACTTGTCTTTCCTACTAATTACTAGTTGGCATTTAACTTTTTAACTTTTATTTTTCAGGCTCTTTTTAAAGCTTTGGGCTTAAATGAAATTGACTACAAATTTGGCTTAACAAAAGTGTTTTTTAGACCTGGCAAGGTAAATATATATTTTTATTTTAAACTTTAACATCATAAATATGGATAGTTGGGGTTAGTGAATATTTTTAGGTATTTAATGATTTGTGTTGTTTTTGAATTATATGGTCACTAACAGCATGAAATATGTATGTGTGTATGTGTGGACATGTATACATACATAATTTCCCTGCTTGTGAGAAGTTTACAATGTGTAATGGTCTGTATGAGTTTTACAGTTTTGTTCAGCTTTCGAAATATTGGAATTGGAGCACTGTTTACTTGACTTTTTCTTTTTTCACGTAACTAAGGGTTAAATACTTAAATAAATACTGGAAGAAAATACTTGCATTTTAAACATCAGAAGCTTTTCTGAAACATTAAGTCAGTCTTCAGTGGTATGAGATTTTCACAGTACTTTTGAGTTTTCATTGTGAGAAGAAGCTCCACTGAAGTATGATAGATGAATAAGGAAAAGGAAGTTGGATTGGAGTTTGTGCTGACCTCTCTCAGGCTCTAGAATGAATGAATGTATAAATACTTTTGAATGTAACATGATTTTTTTTTTAGACTAATACTTAGTCCTATAGTTTTAGTATTCACAAGTTCTCATACTGAATTATGAGACTGAGTTACAGAATACTTCATAACTTTGTTATGAATACTTCATAACAAATATATTCAGTACAGAAATATCTAAATGCTGTTCACAATCTGTTAGTAATACTATTTTCACCATTCCTAACTTATTTAATATTGACTGGATAAGTGCATCCTCATAATTTTTAACATGATTATTACTACATTTAAATAGCCAACCATTAGCCAGGCATGGTGGCACATGCCTGTAGTCCCAGCTACTCAGGAGGCTGAGGCAGTAGGATTGCTTGAGCCCAGGAGTTTGAGGTTGCTGTGAGCTAGACTGACGCCATAGCACTCCAACCTGGGCAACAGAGTGAGACTCTAAAAAAAAAAAAAGAAAATAGCCAACCATACTTGCTTGATTTAGCAGAATCATTTAATATCTCTAGTGTCTTGAAAGATAAATTAATCATTGTAAATAAATGTGATTTTTCATTTTTAGACAGGAGATGAAAAGTGTGTGTGCATTACCAATGTATGTACTTCCCTATGAATATTTTTATTGCAGAGGACCCATACCATTTCCTAAACAAGAAGAAATATTAAGAGAAAAAGAATATATAAATGTTCATAGTTGGCTTAGCTTTAAACATACATATTTATCATAAACTCAACATTTCTCTTATTTCAGAACTATTCTAATTATTTAAGAATAGCCTGATAGAGAAAGCACTTGGCCTTTTTTACTTCCAGAAAAATTAGGATTTGTTAAAAGCTTAAGGCAAAGATTCAAAGATCATTACGTTACCTTTAATTTAATTTTGACTGTAAGAAGCTGTTATGTTGATTGGTGTGTGACATCCTTAATGTTGTAGTGGAAGGTTTGGTAAAGGGTAGAAGTCATTATGGAATTTGGTGTAAATAGTGGAAATAATGCATTTTATTTATTAAGAACCTAATAGCTGTTTTATTTGTGTTGTCTGGCTTTTAGTAGCAATTTCTTAATCTCTGTCCAAAATGGGGATGATGATTGGGAGAGACAGAATAGTTTTGGTACGGTACCTGATATTATATAGCTGACCTTCACTTACCAAGAATTACATAAGGGTATCTGAAAATGTGAGTGGGCCAATTCAGAGATATATTAGTCCTTTTTCATTCTTTTCTCAATAAAGCCTTGCCAACCATCTATAATTAAGTCATTTAAGATTTTTTTTCTGCTTTTATTATTGAATCTGCTACCTAGCAATGAGTAGCCTCCCTTACCTCCAAAAAAAGCTCCTGAAGGAAGGAAGAAAGGGGAAGCAAAATGTGGCCAAGTGCGTTTGGGTTTGCTATATACTCTGCTAAGGCATGTCTGTGTAATTGGCATGTGACCATTTTCAGAAAAATTGGATTTTGGACCTGAATTCTGTTTACTTTGTGTCTTTCTGTATGTTTAAACACATTTCTCTTTTAATACTGATACTAAATTATTTTACTTCCTAGTTTGCAGAATTTGATCAGATTATGAAGTCTGACCCTGACCACTTAGCAGAGTTGGTGAAAAGAGTTAATCACTGGCTAGTCTGCAG
The DNA here is from genome assembly GCA_004363605.1 of Indri indri. Classification (NCBI taxonomy): domain Eukaryota; kingdom Metazoa; phylum Chordata; class Mammalia; order Primates; family Indriidae; genus Indri; species Indri indri. The sequence goes on along the minus strand of RJWJ010025786.1, from coordinate 1,497 downwards.
TCGCTGGAAGAAAGTTCAATGGTGCTCACTCTCAGTCATCAAATGTAGGTGTACTCCTTCACAACAAGATCTTCTGTTATTTTGCAAGCGAGATGGTTTGTGGAATGTTGTAAAGCTGTCTCAGAGCTGAGTGTTGGGCAACAAAGACTGAATTTTGTTCACACTATGTCCCTGGTTCCTTAGGCAACACCTCGTATATAATATGTGATAAGCAAGTATTTGTAGAGTTTATAAAAAATTTTGGGGGGGGGTATATGATACTTTCTTTATCTGAATGTGTCATAGGGGTATTAATTTCATTGTGTCCTTCACAAAACAGAACTCACTAACTCGATTCTTTTCTCCCTCTCTTCCCCCACCCCCAACACCATCTACTCATCTCACAGACTTAAACCAGAACTTTTCTTTTTCCACCCATGTGGCATCTATAACGCGCATGCCAAAAATTTCAAGATTGTAGCTGTCTCTCCTTTTTTTCCCTGAAATCTTGTCAGTCATCAAATCCTATTGATTCCTTCTCCAAATATAGACATTCCTTCCTCTCTATTGCCAGTGCCCCAGTGGAGCCCCTTTCCCCCTCTTGCATAATAATTTCAGTAGCTCCCAAACTGATTTTTCTGGCTTCCCAGAGTTCTGTCTCTAAACTAAAAGCCTTTTATGTCTCTCCTTTAGTAGAAGGCAAAGTCTAAATTCTTAGAATGTCTTTCAGGGTCATGGGATTTCAGTTTTTCATGTTAGCCTCTTCCCCTACATTCCCTTCTTAGATCCTGTTCTTTGACAAGGAGCCAATCAGAATCCTGAAACACACAATCCCAAACACCATAATCCCGAATGTTGGAATCCCCAGAGATCAAAATTCTGAAAATATAGTTCTGGAAAAAATAATTAGAAAATTATTTAAAAGATATTTACTTAAATGTTTAAAAGGGAATTTATTTAAGAAACATAAAAACACAACAGAACACTTCATAGGCCACTTTACACAATAAAATAGGCAATAATAACATATTTTTGCAAGAGTAAACACTCAGGGATGCATGCATTTATGAGCAAATGAACTGTATTCATAAAGAAATAGGTCAAAAAGGGAAATATATAAATGCTTATCACTATCGTCGGTAATTGTGTGCACCCAGCTTTATAACTGCAGTCATCTGAAATACTGTGATAAACAACCTGTGTTGTGACAAGATCACACAAAAACTACGAAAGGTCACCGTGGCGTTTGCAGTCACCCAAAGAGCAGAGACCTCAAAAAATCTTAGCTTTCACAAATGCAGATGTACAAAAAGGACATCTCTCCATTAATTGAGGAAGTTTTAATGTTTTTGTATATACACACAATGCTTATACAACAAATTCAGTATTGTGGTAATGCACTTTTGTGGAGTCAAGTTTAAAAAAGAAAAAGTAAACAAATTAAATCTCTCCGAAAGCCTCTGCACAATTTATACTTCCAGTATTGGAAATGATGGGAAGGTAAAATACCTTGCAAAT
>RJWJ010025785.1:0-23529 GCA_004363605.1 Indri indri | reverse complement strand
CACTGCACTTAAATTATCCAAGATAACATGACCGCACCTTAGTAAACACCAAGGAGCACAGAGGATTCTTCCCAGGCCTTTTTTTTTTCTTTTCACTTTCATGTAACAATTCAGATTATTGATGACTCCTTGCTTTGAAAATCTCTTTCCACTTAGGTTTCTCACCACCATTTCTCCTTCTATCTCTGGCTACTCATTCTGTTTCATTTTCTGATTCTTTCTTTTTTTTCCATTTGCCTCTCACATTTTAGGGTTCCCTTAGGTTCCGCCCCTGGTCTTCCTGCCCACGTCCTCCATGTATAACTGGGTAATATCGTCTACACTCAAAGTCTTCTCTACCACAAGACAGCTTCGCCAATGACAGGTAAATCTAGGTTTCCACTTAGATACTGCACATACCCCCCAAAAAGCAATGTGTTCAAAGCTGAATGCTTTCTTTATCCCAATATCTACTTTTTCTCTAATATTCCCTTTCCTTGATTATGGTGATACAGTTGACCCTTGAACAAGATGGGGTTCGGGTGCTGACGCCACTCCCCCCACGCAATCGAAAATTTACCTATAACTTTTGACTCCCTCGAAACCTAACTACTAATATCCTACTGTTGACTGGAAGCCTTACTGATAACAAAAACAGTGGATTAACACATATTTTGTATGCTATATGTATTATATACCATATTCTTATAAGAAAGTAAGCTAGATAAAAGAAAATGTTATTAAAATCACCAGAAGAGAAAATATAGTTATCATTCACTAAGTGGAAGTGCATCATCATAAAGATCTTCATCCTCATCTTCATGTTGAGCAGGCTGAGGAGGGGAGGACGGAGAGAGCTTGGTCCCATTGTCTCAGGGGAGGCAGAGGCAGAAGAAAATCTGCAGGTAAGTGGACTCACAGTTCAAACCCATGTTGTTTAAGTGTCTGTTCTAGTGAAGCCACAACTGGAAGTCCTTTTTGACTTCTCCTCCAACTTTATATGCCTCTTGCCTATCCCAAATTGTCTACCAAATTCTACTTCTTGAAGAAAAACAAGGTATACTGTCCATGTCTTTGCATCTTTCAATATGCCTTATACCTGGAATATCGTTAGCCATTTTTTTTTCCTGCCCAATGGCTTTCATCCTCCAAGACTCAAATATCACTTCCTCCAGCTCAAACATCACCTCCGCTAGGAAGCCTTTCCTCTGCCCCTCCCTCAGGTGGCTTCAGGACATGGCTCTTGTGTTGGGAGCAGATAAAGTTCACCTTCTACAAGGTCGGGGGTCTCCACACCGCACCCGTGAGTTGACAAATGGCTCCGTTTGATATTCTGGCCAAAAGCTGAGGTTTCAAACAATGCTCAAAAAAGGCACACACTTTGTAACCAGCTTTATTGAAGTACAATTTACGTACATTAAAATTCATCAATTTTGTGTGTTGATGAGCTTCAACAAATACGTAGTTGTCTACCATCACCACGGTCAAGAAACAGATACAGGAAAGCTCTCTGCCCTTTCTCTATTTGCTTAAAAGCAGGATGTAGATTTACAAAGACAAAAGTATTCTACCCTCCTCCTCTTCTACCAAGGACAGCAAAGGTTAACCACTGAAGTCAACTTCATACCCTCATGGGCCTGGGATGGCCCCAGAGGAATCTACATTAACAAGCTGTAGCACTAACTTGCCTTTATCTGTCAATTATTTGCCTTCCCACAAGTTGCCACCCATAAATACTTGAAGTCCTTCCCTCTGTCTTGTCACTTGTCGAAAAATATATGGCTCTTTGTTGACGAAGTTATATAAACTGGAATACAAAGCCACCTCTGAAAATTACTCATTCTCTGGATATTTCCCACGTATATGTGAAAGATACACGTTAAACTTGTTTATGTTTCTCTTGTTAATCTATCTTTAGTTACAGGGATCTGTTTCAACTAAGATCTTATGAGGGTTGAAGAAAAAATTACTATTCTTTCCCAACAATATAAATAGGATCATGCAGCATCTACTCTTTTGTGTCTGGCTTATTTCGCTTAGGGTTTTTATTTTTTTTTTTGAGACAGGGTCTCACTCTGTTGTCCAGGATAGAGTGCAGTGGCATCATCATAGCTCACTGCAACCTCAAACTTCTGGGCTCAAGCAATCCTCCTGCCTCGGCCTCCCAAGTAGCTGGGACTACAGGCATGCACCACCACACTATTTTTTAATTTTTTTTTTTAGAGACAGAGGCTCATTATGTTGACTAGGCTGGCCTGGAACTCCTGACCTCAACCCATTCTCCCGCCTTAGCCTCCCAAAGTGCTAGGATTAAAGGTGTAGGCCATCATACCCAGCCCAGCTAAATTTTGTATTTTTTATAGAGACAAGGTCTTGCTAGATTGCTCAGGCTGGTCTTGAATTCCTGGCCTTAAGCAATCCTCCTGCCTAGGTCTCCCAAAGTGCTAGGATTACAAGCATGAGCCACTGCACCTGGCCTTGTCACTTAGCATAATGCTTTTGGGCTTCATCCGTGTTCTTGTATGTATCGATAGTCCATTTATCTTTATTGCTGATTAATATTCCATTGCAGGGATTTACCACAGTGCATTTTATCCATTCATCTGTTGATAGACATTTGGGTTGTTTCCAGTTTGTGGTTATTATGATAATCATAAGTAGGTTTGCTGGGTCATATAGGAAGTATACGCAGTATATGTTTAACTTTATAAGAAACTTCCAGCTTTTCCAAAGTAGCTACACCATCTTCTGTTTCCCCCAGAAATGCCCCAGTGTTCTAGTAGCTCCACATCCTTATCAACACCTGGCATTGTCAATCATTTTAATTTTGGCTTTGCTAGTGGGCGTATAGTGGTATCTCATTGCAGTTCTAATTTGCATTTCCTTAATGACTAATGATGTTCATATTGTGGGACACCAGAATATGACACCCCCAAAACATGAAGGATTGTTGAACTGAAGGAAATTAAGAGGCAGATACAGGACAGGCGTGGTGGGTCACACCTGTAATCCTAGCACTCTGGGAGGCCGAGGTGGGCAGATCGTTTGAGCTCAGTACTTCAAGACCAGCCCGAGCAATAGTGAGACCCTGTCTCTACTAAAAAGAAAGAAATTAGCTGGACAACTAAAAACATATATATATATATATATATATATATATATAAAATTAGCCGGGCATGGTGGCACATGCCTATAGTCCCAGCTACCTGGGAGGCTGAGGCAGGAGGATCACTTGAGCCCAGGAGTTTGAGGTTGCTGTGAGCTAGGCTGATGCCAGGGCACTCTAGCCCGGGCAACAGAGTGAGACTCTGTCTCAAAAGAAAAAAAAAAAGAATTAAAGAAAAAAGAAGTAGATACAGGAAAGCTCCCTTTTTTCACTTACTTATTGGTCATCTGTACATCTTCTAGGGTAAAGATTCCATTTAGATCTGCCCATTTCTTAATCAAATTGTTTGTCTTCTTATTATCGAGTTGTAAGAATGTTTTATATACTCTGAATGCAAGTCTCTTAGGACATACATGTTTTGAAAATATTTCCTCCAGTCTACGACATGAGAAAGGTGTTACATTTTGACAAATAAGAACTTGCTAATTCAGAATCCCTGGAAATACAAACCCACAGAGCCTGTGTATCGATGTCTGCAGAAGAACAGCCGGACTCTGGGGGAGGGAAATAAACATGAGGTTCCATAATTCGGCCTTAAAAGAAGCTGCTCTCTGCTTTCACCTCCATCGCCTGATTTTCCAGCATTTTAGTTATTCCAGTTATTTTCTCTCCTATGTTACTGTCTTTCTGTAGCTGTTGCCATGTTAGGCAGAAACATGTAGATGGAACATCTGTTTGTTTCTCTTCTGATACAAATGAACGCCCTCGCTTCTGCATTTCACAGTGAGCCCAAAATATAGTGTCAATAGCAACAAAGCAGCTCATATGAAAATTGTTTCTAATTATTCCCAGTTCAACCTCTGGATGTCATACCATTGCCTCTGACTTTTTCTAGGGACCAGGCTCCCTGACTTCTTGGGTCTTTAGAGGAGGTCGGAAAGAGAAAGTTGCAATGTGAATATTCCCTATGATATACATTGTTTTATTAAAGCATTGACCCCATAGGAAAGAATTTCTGTTGGAAACACAAAGCAAGGTCCAGTGTTGGGCCAATGGTACTTGGAGTCGAGCATCACACAGACCATGAGTCGACACATACATTGGAATTTTTTTCATCACACCTGCCTGTTCTCAAATATCCAGAGGGGGAGAAAACATGGATGGTGACACTGTAAATGAGACAGCTGATGCTCGCCCAGTGGCTATTCTGCCATTCCTCCTTACTAGAAAGACTTGGTGTAATGCACTCAGCTGAAGAAACTGTATTTCCCATCCTCCCTCAGACATAAGGGTGGCCATGTGACACAGTTCCAATGAATACAATTCCAGCAGAAGTCACTGGCGGGGCTTTCAAGCTTGCCTTTCCTGCAGCAGCCATCTCGGGACTGTCCCTGAGGGAAAAGCCACAGAGTCACAGAGACCATGGCCTGGCACTTTGACCACCAAACCAACACCAGCAACTGTCCACCTCTGCACCTCTGGTCATGAGAGAAAAACAAACCCTCAAATTATGCAAGATGTTGTTTTCCAGTTCTCTTTCTTGCTGTTCTACACAATCCCTGACTAACGACTTGGGTTCTAGTTCCTGCTCTTGACTGGCCAGCAGTGGGAGTTTGGGCAGACCCCCTCCCTTCCGGGGTTTCTGGTTTTCCTCATTCATGAGAAAGGGAGGCAAGCGACCGAGCTCTTGGTTCTCAGCTTGGCGTATAGAAATGCTACTGATTTTCGTACGCTGATTTTATATCCTGAAACTTTATTGAATTCATTTGTCAAATCTAGGAGTCTCTGACGGAACCTTATAGGTAATACATTCATGTAACAAAACTATACTTGTACCCCTTAAATCTATAAAAATAAACGTAAAATAAAATTAAAAAATAAAGAAAGGGAAGTAAGGTACAAAATGCCTCAGAACCATTCCCACAGGAAGAGGCCACCAATGTGAGGCGTCATTTCACATTCAGTGTATCAGACGCATTTTCCCAGATCAGGTGTCTCTGGTGACAGGAAACGCAGGCCATGCTTCTGGCGTGACTGAGATGTGCTGATGTCGCAGTTCTTTCTGACTCTAGGACTGCTCCTTTACTCAGCCCTGGACCTAGTGAATTGATTAATGACTGATGGAGTGTCATTTTTTGCTCTAAGGACAAGTCTCCCCAAACTTCCAGGAGAGTCCCAATTTTCAACATATTTTTTTCTAGAACTCAGATTCCAGTCATCAAATAAATCTTCCATCTCTCTTAATGTTTTTATACTTGTCAAAGCCACATGCTGGGTTTGGGTTTAGATATGGCCTGCTGCTCATGGCAATGTCACTCTGCTCCACCCTGAAGCCCAGGCCACTCTGACCTTCTTCCCCCGACTCCCGATGTGTATTAGGCATGATGTAGGCAGATTCCCCTTGGCCTCAGCCCTGCTTCCGCCACCACCGTGGTGACCAGGTCCACTTGGGTTTTGCCAGTTTCCCACAGATATGGCCAGAGGGTGCCTCCTCCCAGCCTTCTCCCCTCAGCTCCTGCTTCCGGCCTGGGTGTGTCCCCAACAAGGAGCTGCTTGCTCTGCACTCGCATGAGCCGCCCGGAGCAGGGGCTTAAGGGAGCCGCTGTCCACCAATGGTGCAGAATTCTTGGATAAATGCTTCCCTGTTTGGCCCCTTGGGCGGCCAGTTCTAAGAGCATTTTATGAGGCTTCTTAGAAGGTTCCAGCAGCACTGGGCACCAGAGGCTTGCAGCAGTGACGAACTGGACAATGCACCCCTGTTTTGGTTTTCCCCACTCTGTCCCCCACTCTTGCTCCCAGGATCATGTATACCCCCAAGTAAATTACTGGCAGGCCAGCCTTTCTTGGACCCTTTTTTCAGCAGAATTCAATCTGGGATAGAGGATATTAAATAAACAACTAAATGTGTGTAAATATTTGTGTGTGTGTGTGTGTGTATGTGTAGGGTTTTTTCCCTGCCTTTTTAATTTGGGTTTGGTCCCTGATACACTGAGTCATTCAATCCCAGTCAACCACCAAGTAATTGACCATGGTTACATTCCAGCTTATGCAATTGTTCCCTTCCACACGGTTTTGCACAACCCAGATTTTGCATAAGTCAAAATCTAGGTTATCACCCTGGATTTTAAAGGTGCAGAACCTGTAATACAAACATGTATGTGTATAATATCAATTAAAGGAGATTTCACTGTTGAAGTCACCAAAACGTTTTCACATACAGTGGAAGAAGGGCACTGGCCCCCTTCCTGGGGGCTTAGAATTTTATTTTTTTACTCTAAATCAATTGTCTTCAGTTTACAAATGCCACTCCACTCTCGTTTTATCCTGCTGGCTTTTGGACAAGATTGGAAGGATATGAGTGTAAAGACACAAACACCCTGGAAATAACATTGGTGCAGTAAGAAATCCCAAAGGAGCCCCATAAACATGAAAAGGAAATGCCTGTCCTCTTGGGCTTCATGGCATTAGTCTATACTCCAGCTTAATGTGCATTTTCATACATAATGCAACCTCTTCCGCATCTCTAATATGCTATCAGCACCTTCTGCAACAATTCGAATAGGGTCAGGTTTGCATTAGGCACAGCTCACAGGACCTGGGGGCAGCTGTCCCAGATCAGGAAGCATAAAGGGAAGCCTTGTTTGCAGTCTCCTCTCAGCCTCTCTCAGATACTAGGAGTGGAAGTTGTTCCTAGTTTTCTGATATTTATGAGTGGCCTTATAAAAGAGTCTCCATGAGTCCGTTTATTTTTAGCTATCATATTAAATATACCAGCAGCAAAATACAAGATGAAAGATCCCAAAGTTTACATGCCTGCTTCCCAGCTAGAGTCACACTGTTTAGAAGGCGAATACAGCCAAGTCCCGAGACATTAACATCGTGGGAAAGAATGGAGTGTACTGGTCCCTCAGGGATCCTGTCTTGGGTTTGAAGGCATTTTGCACTCTATCAGGTGAAAGGAAACACATATTAGCCAAATACAGGCAGATTGCTCAGATGCTGTAAGATTCCCAACAGAGAGCCTGAAAGCTTTTCTGACCGATCTTCAACTGCAAGGTTATGCCCAGGCGAACTACATTGGAAGCTGATGTGTTCCAACGTGGCAAACAGCTCACCAGAAGCAAAGCAATCCAGATCTTCAACAGATCTCTTCTATAGGCCAAGGGGGGTCAAGGTGCTTGGGCTCAAAAAGTGTGTACACCCCCACTCCAAGGACTGTTTGGACTCCCCGCTGGGCAGGAGGGTCAAGGGTGGGATACCAAGAACAGAAGGGACTCACTTCTCAGAGTGGTCACTCCCTCTGCTGACCGCCATACTGCCATTCCTAATATTATCTCAACACTGTGAGCCTAAGTTTCAGTAACAAAAATCAGCTTTAAACAACAAGGGTGAGATCTTGTTTATATGCCTAGAAAGGTCATTATCAGCCTTTAGACCACCATAGAAAAATGCAATGCCCTGATCCTTTAGCTCCTCCTGCCTCACAAAGCCCTTAAAATCCAATGGGATCTGGGCTCAAGATTTGTTGGATCGGACGAGAAGAAGGAGCTGGAAACAGGACCCCATACGGCACGCAGGAAGAAGCCCCTCTTTCCTTTCAACTCCAGGGTAAACTGGAGAGGCGTCAGCAGTTCCTGAACACCTCTGCCCTCAGGGACTTCAGACAGGAACAAAAAAATTAAGGGACTTTGGACGATTGTTACCAGCAGAAGTCTGGAAAATGACCAAGTCAGGTATTTGCTAAGCTATTTAATGAGGCTGCATAAGCAATAAGAAGAGCTTGATAGAGCTTTAGGGTCACTGAAGTTTCCAGGGTGAATTAAAGAAAGCAGTGAAGTAAGAGGAGAGTGGATTTAAAAATTAACCTGTGTGTGAATGTACTATGTTCGGAACAGGAATTAAAAAGCAAACAAGGATTAATTGATCCTCTTCTCCCTCCAAATCAGCGCGTTGGCATTTCGGGAGCAAAATGGATTGGTTGAGAATACACTCCGCTGGGTAATTAAACAAGGAGGTCGATCAATACTCAGTAGCTGGGATTTAAATACCCATCGACAAGCAGACAGAGGAATCCAGAAGGGAACAGAAGAATTACTGGTTGGCCCACACAAGATTGGATTTTAAGTTTTCCGCATTTAAAAAAAAGAAAAGAAAAAGTGGAAGAAGCAGCAGCACCTTGCCCTCCACCCCTCTCTTGCTTTAAAAACCTCTTTGATTCAGTATGAACCCAAGCAAAAATAAAGCTCTCCACTCAGAGCATTTCTCTTGGTGGCGGGTGACAGATGCAAAGGGCCCAATTTGTGATTACATGGTTCACTTCTGCAACTGCAATTAAGCTGCCTGTTAAGCTCACATAGCTAAATAAAAATTACAATCAAGTTACATATTAGCCTGCCTTCCTAAGAGCTAGAGGCTGGGTGAGAGAGCCAACTTACAGCCGAGCTGGCCTGAGCTACCTTGTTCTTTGCTGTGATTTTTAAATCATATGGGGCATGAGCATCCTGCGTATGTCCAAACAACTGGAGCTGCTGCCCAGAGATGGCTCATGGCTAATCAGATTAACAGGCCCACCAGCTGTGCGCCAAGACACTCAACTCCCAGTCAGGTGAACCTGATCTAACTCTCCTACACATGATGGGCCCTTCTCTTCAGCACCTACCAGGTGTAAGTGGGAAATCACAGGACCAAGGACAAAGGCAGGAGCAGAATGGCCATGAAGGGGGAATGACTTGTTATGGAGAAAGGGTTTAGGGCATAGAAATCACCAACACTGTTTCATCCGTTGCTGTTGTTGGTTGGTCTTGGGATTCTCCAGGGAGGAGATAAAATTGAAGGAAAATCTAAGGGTGACAGCTCACAATTGGCCCAGTGACTAAGGGTCACCTTTCAGGAACTCATTCATGATTTCCTGGATTCCTGGGCCCTTCTGGGAGAAACCAGTTCTTTCCACGTCTTGCTTACAAAGATTATAAGCTTTCTGGCTGAACAGAGTGAGGAAGAAGATGACCCTACAGTGAAGGGCTCTTGGAGACACAAATAGCTACAACACCCCAGAGGAGGTAATTGATTTTATCCAAGGGTTTACCCAAGGATTACTTTGGGGTAGGTGTCTTGGAGGATTTATATCTTGGAGGATCCATAGTATGAGATTCTAGAGTCCTTCGAGATGAAAGTAAAACAGTGGTTTCCAGGGGCTGGGGAAGGGGGAATGGAGAGTTAGTGTTTAATGGATACAGAGTTTCTGTTTGGGATGAAGAAAAAGCTCTGGCTGTGGATGGTGGTGATGGCTGCACAACTACGTGAATGCGCTCACTGCCACTGGAGTACGCACTTAAAAATGATTAAAATGGTAAACTGTATGTTGTATTTTGCTATAATAAAAAAATTCTAGAGTGAGTGACGACAATGTTATTTCCTGCATAAACCATATAAACAGACGACCTAGTGCTGAGGTCTCTCCAGGTTTTAAAAATTGCATTACCGAGGATGCCAAAAAGATAAAGACTTTAAGGAATTGGAGACACACCTGTATCCATTCTGCTCGAGGCTTTCACGTGAAATGTTTCCCAAAGAACATGTGAGCCCAGGTCCGTATGTCGTCAGCCTACTGTGTGTGCATCTGCCTCAGTGCCCCGTGCCCTCCCTGTATCCTGGCAAAGTTGCTGAAGAGCCAGCAGCTTCCCAGCTGCCAATCACCTGCCCTGCTGCATTTCTTTCCCAAACATCATTCTCTTTCTTTCCCAGTTTCAGGAGAGGATCTCATACACTCATTCACACTGAGCTGTAAGGATCTCAGAAGACTTACGCAGCCCACCCTGGGATATTATTTACATTTCACCTGGAAGCTAATTTTTTAGCCAGAAGAATTAAAATACAGAAATGGGAATAGAGCTTGCAACGTCTCCTCCATCTCTTTTCTCCAAGCTGTGTTTTTCAGGGCTCAAAAGCACGTAAGTCTTCTAATCAGATCCTGCCTACACTTGTCAAACTTAGAAGTTTCTTTCCCAAAGTCTCTTCCCCTGGTCAGTTTCGCCACCACGTACTCCTTTCAGAAGCCCAGACCTGACTCTTGCCCATCAGCCCTCTCGCCCAGAGTCCCACGCCAAGTTAGGTTATTCCTTGGGCACAGAAATGTCTCCAAGGCACCTCCTAAATCTGTCAAGGCCAATTTAAGAACAGAAGGCTGAGGCCAAATGGAGACGCTGAGGAAGCACTCATGGGGAACAGAGCTAGCCCAGGCCTGAAGGCAAATTGCTACTAGTCTGATGAGTGACTCCAACCAAATGAGACCACGTGGACGTTGGCAAAGGGCACAAGGAAAGTTCTATCTTCATTCAAGCCTGTAGCCTGTCCTAGAACAAAGGAGCAAAGGTTCCTTAAACATAAACACAGCCGACTCTCTGGAGGAAAACAGTCTCTCTTTTATATTATCTACAAAATCAGAACCAGCAGGGGCCAGACCCAGGAATCTGTATTTTAAAAAGGCTCCCTGGAGGTCGGGAACCAGTGGTCTAAATTAAAAAGTGGTAACAAATAAAAAGCCGATGTAGAGTGTTTTGTGTTATCTTTTGTTCTATGCTGTCATGGACGTCAATAGAGAATGTGACATTTATCTTATTTATTTATTTTTCAAAATAGCAGAAACATGCTGAGATAGGAGATTATGCTCAACAAAGCAGCTCTAAAGACCATAAAGGGTCTGTTGTATCACACTCAGATGAATCACCAAGTGTCAGTAGTGACAAATCTGGCAGAAATATGTTCCGTGCCTTTGGTTTTCTTTTTCTCCTGGATGTGTGAAAACTCTTTTTCCCAAGCTGAGTTTAGGGGCAAGAGGTCCTTTTTCTTTCTGAATGAGGGTAGTTTGGGGTTGACACAGGGGGACCCCAAACAGAAGGGAGGGCCCAAGGAAATCTGCTATCTAGAGGGTGAGCTATAGTGGCACCGTGGACTCCTGCGCAGAATTGTCCTCAGACTTAGGGAACAGCCGGGCGAGGCTGACTCTCGGTGGACGGGGAAGCTGTGCTTCTCTCATGTGGAGGTGATGTCAGCACCACATGTCGGGGAGAGGCCCCTTTTGGAAGGGACACATCCTTCCTCCATCTGAGGGAGCTACCCGACCATCTCCCACAACCTGCTTCCTCCCACTGCTCCCCTGACCCTTGGCCTCAGCCCTCTTTGCTCCCTCTCCCAACCTCTCTCTGTCTCCCAGTCATCCAGCCTTGACATCGTCGCATCTGGGAGGTATAATGAAAAGAGAAATGGACTTGGGGCCTGAAAATCTGAGCCCGGATCCCAACACTCTGACTTCTTGGCCGTGTGACTTTGAGCACATCACTGACACTTTTGTATAGCTCTGCACCTCTGTTCTTAATAACAATGCACCCCCGGGGCTGTTGTGAGGCTCAAATAAGCTATGGGGAGTAAGCTTAGTAAGTGTATCAGTCTCCACACACATGGACACATATGTCTTGGTTTTGACGTATCCTCTTGCTTGCCGCCATATAATCAGCCCCCAGATCTTGCTGACTCTGGTCTCCTTTGGGTCCTTCCCACACATTCTGGCTTTTCCTTATTCGTTCATTGCTACCACTGCCCTCCAAACCTACTCCCTCCAGTTGGCCTGCACTGGTTGTTCCCTGTTACAGGATTAGCTTGTTAATCTTCTGGTAACCATCAGTGGTCAGAGGGGTCTCCTCCCCCACCTCTCAACTAGGCAACCTGTTACAATGAAAGCAAGTCTCAGACCAAATTCTGACACAGCGACATGCCTGTCAGCCTGCAGGAACGAAAACTTCAGACCACCTGCTTTGTAAGCTCAGCAAACATCAGACCACCTGGTTTGTCCCAGCTCTCTGTCTTTTCACTTGAAGCAGATGTGACAAGGAGCTAGCAGCAGGATTCAGTTAATTGGTCAAATGACAGAATTCTCCTTAAGCAGATGGACACAGGATCTAGTGGAATTCTAGGATCTGGGGGCTGTTCCAGAAGGTGTGAGCTTCTTATACCCTGCGGCCAGGATGCCCGCACAACCTTTCTGACCAATCCAACAAACACCACTCATTTCACCAATAAAAAAATAAAATCTGACACCCAGTATGCTAATTAAAACTTCTGGTCTTCCTTGGAAATAAATCTAACCGAAATGCTAGTATCAGGCTCTGGAATATAACAGGACTATTCCTAAACACACCTGGAGCATTAGGAAATTTCAAATGTTAAGCAACTATGCTCAGGGTGTTAACTGCACAAATTTAAGTATACATCATCAACACATTGTTTAAATACAGTTGCTTTAAAGTAAATTATAAACAACATAACAACAATGTTGTCTTAGTCTATTTGAGCGGCTATAATGGAATACCATAAACTGGGTAGCTTATAGACAACAGAAATTCTTACAGTTATGTAACCTGGGAAGCCCAAGGCCAAGGAGCTGGCAGATTCAGTGTCTGGTGAGGGCCCACTTTCTTGTTCATGGATGGTGTCTTCTCTCTGCGTCCTCACATGGTAGAAGGGGTAAGCTAGCTCTCTGGGGTCTCTTTTATGAGGGCACTAATCTCATTCATAAAGGCTCTGCCCTCATGACCTAATCACCTCCCAAAGGCCTTACCTCCTAACACCATCACCTTGGGAGTTAGGATTTCAACATATGAATTATGGGTGGACACAAACATTCAGACTATAATATATACCACATACGGACTTTCGCTTCTTGTCAAGTTGTCCTTCCTTTTTCTTCGAACATATCCCACAGCTTTAGTACATTTCTCCTCTTCCTCTGACTTCCAGGAAGGCCTGGTTACCTGTAATAGTGCTCCATTCCTTAAATACGGAAGCTTTCTCCTCTCCCAGATCCAGGCTCAGCTGGTTTTGCTCCTCCCAGAGGTCCCCCTCAGACCTAGGGCTATGCTAACAAGTTGGCCTAAGCAGCTCCCCTGACAGAATTTGAATCACTTGGGTCCATTTCACTTACTTTCTTCCTGGCTTACACAATTTTTGACTGTGTTAGGAGTTTGAGTGTTTGCTGAATAAATGAATGGAAAAGCACTGGAACACACAAAAAAACTGGAAATCTAAAAACATCCTTTCATTTACAAAATTCCCAGCATCCATCTACTTTTTCTTTTTTTTTTTAAATGAATGCACGTGGCCTGCACCAAGTATCTATTGTTTTTGGGCATGTTGGAAACCCTATTTTAAAAGGGAAATCAGCTCATTTTATAAAGAAGGGATGAATCACTACCCACCCAGACAGTGGTTGGCTCAACAATCTTTTTTGGAACTTCTTTCCATCTAAACTCAGTCACTCAACTCAATCAAGCCCCTATGGTGTGTTTAATCCCATGGTAATAACAGAGAAATGTGATAGATTCAGGTAGTCACGCTCGGGATGAGAAAATGAACCATGAATCCACGTTCTGGCCACTGTCAGTCCTGTAGCCCCTGCCGTCACTGCAAGATCCATGCCCTGCAAGGGGCCCAGAGCCCAGGCTCTTATGTGGCCACCAAGAGCTTCTTCAGGGGACATCTTGTGACTTTCTGAGGAGGCCCAGAGCAGGCAGGACCTGCTGGGTCAGCTCTGCCACCCGGAGCTCTGCATGCTTTGGCCTCAGAGCTCAGCCTCAGGCCAGGCCGGGGATTTTTCCCCTAAGAAGAATGTACCTCTGTTCAAACTCCACTCTGCAGGAATGCCCATGGTGCCAAAAAGGAACAGGAAAAAAAAAAGAAAGGATTCAAAACAAAGCACATGATGTGGAGTCTAGTTTTCAGATCTCATTTTCTTTCTTACTCTGAACCCAAACTTGCTGAATGGGGTGCCTGGAAACATCTGGTTGTGTCTGAACAGAGGCAGCAGGGGTCGGCAGGCCCGCAGAGGCTGGCTGGGCAAAGCGCGGGGGGAAGGTAAGCCAGGCGCTCAGACAGAAGGTGGGGCAGAGGTCACTTGCGTGGTGTCTCCCATGGCCGATTGCAGGATCGTGCTGACCAGAAGCTCAGGTTTCCTCAGGAAGTAGCCCCATTTCTCAGTGCTCCAGAGGGACCAGCTTGTTGAGCTGACAGAGGCCTGGCCCACTGCACCAGGCTCTCCTCGGAGTCCTCTCCCACCCTGATCCTGTTCCCAGCTCCCGCCTCCCTTACAGACTGTGACCTTGTCCCCAAGTTGCCCACTCATGCCCTGCCCCAAGGGCTGAAACAACTGTCCCTGCCAGAGGCTCCCTCCTGGGGCTTCTAGGGGCAGCAGAGGTCGTATATCTGGAGCGTTAATGTCTCCCAGCCTCCATTCTGGGGCCTGGACTTCTTTTTCCTCCTTGGGCCTCCATCACGTAGTCTTTGGTTTGTCTTGGTTTTTAGGGTGTTTTTCTTTACAACCGTTTAAAAATGTATAAAACCATTCTTGGCAGGGCCATAGGCCACAATTGGCCCATAGTTTGTTGCCACTTTTGTGAAAGTACATTGGCCTTTCTCAAGCCCAGTGCAAGCAGGAAGACTTCCTCAGGGGGTGTCAGACAACCTCCCCCAGTGCGTGGCCCTGCCAGGGTTATGATGGTATCATGATCCAATGAGCAGCCATGTATGACCATAAATAACTAAGAGGCAGCAGGATTTTCTGTCAAACTCTTTTTATAAGAAAATAGAATTCCTTCTCAAAATAGACAAACATAGCAGTTTAAAAAATAAGAGTATTCAATAAAACCATAGCACTAATCATGGTTATCAATTGTTGAAGATCCACTAAATGCCAAACGCCATGTGCCGCCATTCACATGTGTCTTCTACTTGGATTCCCACAGCTGCCTTCCCTGTAGACACCCATGCCATCCAGGGTAAGCTGAGGTCACTGCGTTACTTGAGATTGAAATAAAACTGGCTGAACGTCTCTGTCTTCAATTGACTGGGAAGTCCAAGATTCTAGCATGTTCCCAGGAGTTGGATTCTCAAGGTATTTCCGGCTCTGCATTTCCACTCCATCTCTTTTATTAACCTCACTCAGCTCTCCTGTTTCCCCCGCAGCTGTGCCCAGGAACCGGAATGTGACTCTTCTCTGGATTTCCTTCCAAACACATTCACCCCGGAACACTGTGTTGAAGCCAACTTCACTGAGGGTTTAAGGCACTGGAGGGAGCGGGCCTCGAAGGTCAAATTTACCAGTTTCTATCAAACTGGGCATCAGTCTCCCCATTTTCCAAGTCTTTTGGCCATCCTAGCAAATATCAAGGGCTTTCTCACTCCCGGATGCTCTCTGCCTTCCTCCCCGCCCCATCTCTGGGCTGTCCCACTCCTGCCACCCAAACTCAGTTCAGCTTTCCGGCCCGCTCCGGGCCCTTGTGCATCCACGGGTATCTCCAGCATCACTCCAGGTCTCTGAACTGGCATCACTTTGGAAACTTCACTCTTTCCCTTAGCCATGGGCAAAGGAATGAAGGGGTCTAGAGTATATTTTTCTCCTTGATAGGAATGATACTATATCCTGGATAAAGCCAAAGCTGCTATGGGCAGTTTATAACCATGCCTTTCTCTCTCTGTTAAATGCACACTCCCACCTTACCAACGAGGGAGATGACACTCAGGATCACCCAGCGGAAAAGTGGCAGAGCTGCCAGAGCTGCGGCTCACATCCAGGCCTGACTCACTCTGCTAGTTCCCTGCATCAACGGTTCTCAAACTTGCATGTTGCTGAGAATCACCCACAGGACTTGTGAAAGCAACACAAGTTGCTGCGCCCCAACCTCTCGGAGTTTCTGAATTAGTAGGTCAGAAGGTGGAGCCTGAGAACATTCATTTTTATCATGTTCCAGGGTATGTTGGTCCAGGGACCGCACTTTGAGAACACCACAGTAGACCATGCATGGTTTGAAGCCAGGGTGTTTGGGGTGGGGGTGGGGAGGGGATTGTGGATATAAGCAGGGAGGGGAACATGGCTATAAGTGGTAACCTTTGTCCTTTTCTCACAATCCTTAAATGCTGCATCCATTGTTTCATACAATCTATGTTATATATAGTGTCAATTACAAAACACTTTTCTAAAAAAGAATGGCCACCTTGGGGTCTTGTAGTCTGCTGGCCTATGTTGCTTCATATCAGTTTACTGTCACACCAGGGGTTGACAAACTACCACCCAATCCAGCCCACTGTCTGTGTTCGTATAGCCGGTGAGGTAAGAATGGTTTTTATATTTTTAAATGAGTGAAAAATTAAAAGGATACTTTGTGATACATGGTAATTATATAAATTCAAATTTCAGTGCCCGTAAATAAAGTTTTATTGAAACACAATCGTGCCCATTCATTGACGAATTGTGTGTGTGGCTGCTTTCCTGCTGCTATAGTAGAGTTGAGTAGTTTTGACAGAGACCCTGTAACCGCTAAGTCTAAAATACTTAGTACCGTCTAGTGGTCCCTTACAAGAAAGTTGCTGACCTCTGGTCTATATTCCCCTTATTTCTATCCTCTGATTCCCCTAGTAAGATAAATTTAATTCTCCAGGTTTTCTTACAGTCAGTATAACTCTGTATTTTTCTACTTCCACTCTTCAGAGCAGCTACTTGATTACCTTCTAACTGTGGTGGGAGATAGTTATTGATCCTGGCATGTTTCTCAGACGCATTAGTGTACACTTACCTGCCTGTATACAAGTTTGGGAAACAAACATTTCAATTTTCTTAGGAAGTTTTTGTATATACCGAAATTGAATATGATCATTTCTTTGGCAACTAGAAACCTTTCATATAAAGCCTGGAATCAGAAAATTCCCAGCTTCTACTGGGAACAATTTGCTCAAGCACCCGTATCTATTCCTATATAAAAAATTTTAACACATAGAGACATACAGTGACTCTTGAACAACACGAGTTTGAACTTGAATGCTGACTTTCTTCTACCTCTGCCAGAGACAGCACGACCAAGCCCTCCTCTTCCTCTTCTTCCTCAGCTTACTCAACCTGAAGCTGATGAGGATGAAGACCTTTATGACGATCCACTTCCACTTAATGAATATTAAATATATTTTCTCTTGCTTATGATTTTCTTAATATTTTTCTTTTTTCTAGCTTACTTTATTGTAAGACTATAGCATATAATACATATACAAAATATGTGTTATGCTTCACAGAATTTCAATACAAAACTTTCTAAGAGGCTTAGAACAGATGCAGGGAATGTTCAGAGTTCAAGTTCTAGTTCCTACTCAAGAAAGCATGTGTAGCAATATGTTTCCTTACCCTAAAATACACTGGGGTCCGCCCGGAAGTCAGATGCTTCTTTGGCTTTCTGAGCAGATTGTTTCATGGTCTTTATCTAGGTCCACTTAACAACTAGTGCAAAGGCACAGACTTTGCAAAACCCTGACAATAGTCATCCTTTCTGAATAGAAGACAAATTTCTTTGCCTGAGTAATAATTTTCTAGCATCTGTGGAAAAGTCTTACATTGAGAGAAACGCCACAGTTCTGGCACCAGAAAAGAGGGAGCCATCTGGCCCCTCTTGGGTTCCTTGGCTTGAGTTCCTGGGGTCATTGTTACTCTTGTTTGGGAGGCCTAATGCAAAGGCGTTCCCTGGGTGAATGGGGACAATAGGAGACAGGTAATAAGCTAGAGCTTGCGGCAGGAGGAAACATGTGAGCACTGAAAACCCTCCCTCCCTTTGAATGAACCGACCGCAGCTGTGCCAGGGGACGTAGAAGGTGGGGGTGTAGGAAATCTGGTCATTGTCGAGTGGTGGGGGAACTGCAGTGTTTATATAAAGATTTCTCTGTGTGCTCTCTTGACAAATGGTGGCCCATGTGCAAGTTCTAGGTGCTATATTTAACACATTAACTGCCATGTGTGTTGTATTTAACTCATGCTAGTTTTGAGCCCAGGGCCTCATGAAGCGTATGTAACTCATACGTCTCTTCACCCTGCATGAACTAATTTTCAAGTTGCATATAACTCATGCACAGAAAACAATAAAAAATAACAAATTTTTCATTAAATTAGAAAGGATCATTTTGTTTTCAAAGTTTTTATTCTATCTTCATAATAAAACACAGTGGTCCCAAGGAAACAAAATTTTTTTTCTAGTGTGGTAGTCACTGCGTTAAAGGGGCAACTCTTTTCCCAATAGGGGAAGCAGAGAATACGTTTCTGTGAGAAAGAGGCAGAAAGGACATTTTTGGAAAAAATGCTTTGTAGAAGCTAAGTCCTCGGGGGCAGGGTGTCCACAAATAATTGGTTTAGTGCCTCAGTAATTAGCCACTACAGAAAAACACCACTGTAGAGGATGGCATTCCACAGCACACCTAAGTGGTGCAGTTTCGGGGTATCAGTTCTACTTTCCTCGAACCCTGTGAACCCACCATGTGCCTTGACAGGTGGGGTCCCAAGCAGTAGAGAGAAGAAGCCCCTCCTCCCAGTAATGCCTGGAGTGCTCAGAAACCAGCGTGGGCTTTTCTTCCATTTGCTTTCTTATTTTTTTTCCCCCAACACTAAGTTGGTACCCGAGTTTTTCTGTTTTCTTGATGAGGTTTGCCCATGTGCTTTCCAGACTCCGCCAGCCTTGGTTCTGGTGTGGACTCAGTGGCTCCAGGCAGAAGTAACAACAAGCACATGGCGTCTGCTGTGCCCCTGGGATAAAGCAGCCACCAGAGCAAAAGTCGCCTCCCGATCCAGGGTGTTGGGCTTCTGACTGGTCAACTTCTTGAATCAAAGAAGAACTGGCAAAGAGAAAGTTCACTGCCCGAGGACACGGTTCTGGAACATGGACAATAAATGAAACATTTCTTAGCCTCCATGGTCTGATTTCATTTATGAAATCGTATCATGTGCAGTTCCTTCCTCTTTGCTCCTTGACTGGATTTATGAACAGTTGCCTTTGTGCAGCTGTCATCGTGGTGGGGCAGAGAGGAGGAAGCCCTGCCACCGCTGTAGTAGCAGTCAAGGCTGGTAAACCGGTCGGAAAAGCAAAGGATGGGAACGTAGCTCTATGGAGCATCTAGAATATGCTGGGTGAGCACTTTATGAGCGTGATGTCATTGAATCCTCAGCACAACCCCTTCCACCCCCTGCAACCCAGGCACAAGTTCAAGGACACCCAGGAATAAGAACTGAGGAAACAGAATTCCAGTCCCCTTTCTGGACAGATAGAAAAGACACACCTTTGCCAATTGTACTGTAAAAGCGCTTATCAGTTCCTTCATTCTCAAAAGTTTATAATGGAGCAGGAGGTATTTAGAAAGAAGAATAAAAAATGTGCAAACATTTACAAAAAGAAGTTCCTTAAACGTTGTTCTGCAGGGAAAGCAGGTGGGGACTGCAGACCGAACCGCGCTTTGTTACTCTGACAATGGTGACTTCTCCCGCTATTTGCCAATAGTGACTTTAAAAGCAGGAAAGGATGCAAATACTTGGAAAACATGAACCAAAATAAAGCTAATGATTCTTAAGTACTTGCAATGTGCCCTGCACAACTCCAAGCACGTGGCATTGCTGACTCATTGAACCTTCGCAACAACGCAATGAAGTAAGTGCTCCAAATGGTCCTATTTTACAGATGGGGAAACTGAGGCACAGAGAGTTAGGCAGCTGCCAAGACCCCTAAGGCCAGTGAGCACAACAGTCAGGATTCAAACCCAATCTGACTCTAGGGTCCCTACTCTTAGTAATTACACTGCTTTGCCCTTGGACATAACTAAGCAATCACACCATAAAGAAACACAAAGCTCACTCGACAGGCCAAAGGGCTAGAAAAGGCAGATTCGGCCTCATTCACTGCCCATGTCATGGCCAAGAAAACCTACAGTGACTGCTGTCAGCACCAGGCAACATGGGAGACATATGTCTAATTAAAACAAAACATATCTTTTAAACCCAGCACACAATTCTCTTTGAATTCTAGATATGGCTGGGCAAGGGTTCAGATTTTAGTTGGAAATGGCCAGAGGTGAAGCAACTGTTAAAAGTAGCTTGGATGGGGCAAGTCAGTGTTCTGATTTCTGTTTCGGTCGGATTTCCCTTTTTAAGGAATATAGGAGACACTCCTGAGGTCAAGTATTTGAGTAAACGTTGATGTTTTCTCACCCTCCCTTGTCAAGAGGAGGGTGCCCACATGGAGTGCGGCGCATCCTTAGCAAGACACTGAGCACCCAGTGGGGTCCAACGGTGTCTCCTCGAGACTTGAAACTTGAGACTTGATCCAGAGATGGAGGCTCACTGCCCGGCCGCGGTGCCCCCTGGAGTCTGGGTCTGCGTTTGCAGGGGTGACGGGCAGCCAGCCAGGAGGAGAGCCAGGAAATTCTAATGCATCCCCACTCCACTGCCCTGCTAACATGTAACCTGGAATGATCTCCCGTCTTTCCATCTTGGGCAGGGCAGTGAGTGTGAGTGAGCATGGGCAGACGCTGCGACAGGGGGTACTCAGGGAAGGCGGGTGGAAGAGTTGGAGTGTTTCACTCATTCCTCATCTTTCTCCTCCCTCTCTGAGGTAGGTGCAAGCTCCTGACATAGCAGATGCCTCCTTGCCACGCATCGCCTCGACACACTGCGGGGGCTGCCCAGTGGCCGCTGCCCTTCTCTGCAGGCTCCTCTTCCTCCCTCCTTCCCTGTTCTCCCTGCAGACAACTTCCAGCCAGGCCACATTCCAACACGGGTGCAGCCTCTGCCCCAGTTAATTTTACAACCATGGGCAGTAGCATCTCTGCCCAGGTACCCAGAATGGGGTCCTGGGAAGGCTTTTCAGAGCCCAAGGATCTGGAGCAACGCCCAGCGTCATCCATTAGGTTCCCATCGAAAGGAAGCACAGAATGACTGAGCTGTCAACATAGTCCCTTCCACCGTCTGCCACTGTCCCCAAATCCTCCACATGGGAAGGCTTAGACCGTCTATAAGACAAAGCTGTCTAAAGTCTGAGGACCACTCAGACAAAACCACCAAAAAGCTAGTTAAAAAAGGCAAATCCCAGGTTACACTCCAGATCCCCTGAAGCAGAATCCCTGGGGGTAGGCCTCAGGAATCCGCAATTTTAGTAAAAAGTCCCACTAAACTTAGAGAACCACTGCTCTAAACAGCCTTGATCGCAGTGGGAGCATCTTACCGAGCAGGTGACACAGTGATAGAGGTGGGAACTGAGGGGTAGAACCCACCCCGGGGAGGCCAGAGAGAGGGAGCAGGAAGCCCAGCCCTGCCCCTAGGGAGCTGCTGTGCCCTGAGGGCCCAGGGGCCTCTGCCTGGAGCCCCGGCTACTGGGAGCGCATCAGGGGGTGAAACCCCTTACCCTCCACCCAGCCTCCCCAGTGCAGGGCCTTGCTGGTGTCAAGGACAGAGTGGAGGCCCCCAGGGTGTGTACGTTCAGGTGCCTTTGGTGGCGAGTGCCAGGATGGTACATTCAGGAGAGGACGTCTTGCTGGACTCCTTCCAGATGGGTCATATGGGGCCGGATGGAAGTGGACGCTGTGGGTGGCAGTGAAGAACGAGGCAGGGACAGGGTGGGCTCCCGCGAGGGCACAGTCCTGCCCCGGAGGTGGAAGGGAGGGGAGACGCCTGGGGCATCTGCATGATCCTCTGCAGCCACCAGGGTAGGATCAGAGAGCGTCACGGGGCAGAGCCCCCATGAGTTTAGGATGCTGCACCATGGGGCGCACCCCCAGAGCCGGGACTCAGGCCGGAGCAGCTCCAGGCAAGGCGCTGCTAACTCAGGTGCAGGCCCCATACGGGTCGCAGCCACAGCACCCAGCCTGGTCCTGCTCCTCTGCCCTGTCCCCGGGCACCTCTCCACATTTGCTCAGGCCTCACAGTTAACCTAGCACATGTAGGTGACCCGTCTGTGGATCCAGACTCTATGGGGAGCCAGCCAGTGTGGCCGTGGACTCCGCCGTATTTCTAGGGAGGTTCTACCCTTGGCACACGCGTGCTTCCCTCAGCCCGCTGCGGTCGTCTGCTGGGGTACTGTGCCAAGTGGGTGGCAGAAACAACAGAACTGTGTTCTCCCGCAGCTCTGGAGGCCAAAACGCTGGCAGGGGTGGTTCCTCCTGGAGGCTCTGAGGGAGTCTGTTCCCTGCCTCCTCCAGCTTCTGGCGGCTGCTGGCAGTCGCTGGCGTTCCTTGGCTTGCAAACGCGTCACTCCCTCTCTGCCTCTGTCGGCTCGTGGGCTTCCTCCCTGTGTCTGTGTCTCTTGTCCTCTTCTTATAAGGACACCAGTCATTGCATCAGGGACCCAGCTACTCCAGGATGACCTCATCTTAACTCAATTTCATCTACAAAGACCCCCTTTCCAAACAGGGTCCCATTCACGGGTACCAGAGCTTGGGACTCGAACATACATTTGTTGGGGGGGGGCACCCACAATACTTGGATTGGAGAAAACACAGTGACCTTCTAAGATGTCATTTAACCTCCCTGGGCTGCAGCTCGCTCATTTGTGAAGGGAGGGGTTAAATTAGACAGTGTCTTCCAGGTTTAATGGTCTCTGAACCTGCTTTCTCCTCTGTTTACTCAGCTTCCCCCTCCCCTGGAACGGGCTGGTGTCTGTCACCTGCCCTCCCCTCCCCCTCAGTCCCACTTGCGAGTCTTACAGCCGGCAAGGATTTCTGTCCGTACCCCAGGCCCCACACTGTTTCTGGTGTGACAACAGAGTAAGCGGTTTCCGTGTGCACACAAACCCCCTTAGCTCCCTCCTGGCCTGGGGGCCACTCACCAACCAGCTTGTCACAGGCCCTCCCGCGGCTCCTGTCCCTTGGTCCTTTTGTTTTCGTTCCCCACTCTCGTCCCTTTCCTACACAGCCCCGGTTCCAGTCTCTCTTTCCGCCCATTGTTAGCTGCCAGCCAGCCTGAACACTCTGTTTGCCGCCTTTGTCCCCGCAAGCACCTTTGTTTATACAGAACACACGGAGTTTGGCATCTCGTCTACAAACCGTCCACGGCTGCAGGTGCAGTGGGGCCAGCTCCAGGCAGAGACAGGAGGCCCGTGTTTTTACCAAGATGTGCTGCTCCTGGCCTGGTGTGGTTCCCTCCCCCGCCCTGTGCCTCAGTTTCTCTCATGGATAATGAAGGAGTGAGGCTCTATGGGACTAAAAGGCTCTAAGAGCGTGAATGAGGGTGAGCAGGGGACCCCAAACACACCCTCCGTCCATCTCACATTTGACCCACTCAACTCCAAAACAACAGACACAACGTCCCCCAGATCTGTGGCTCCTCCAGCTGTGAGGATAAGGCCAGGGCTTGTTTCTGCTTGTGCACCCCTCCCCCAAGTACTGAGATAAAAGCTGCTCAGGATGGCCCCCTAAAACAAGGCTCTAGGAATCAAAACCCCAGGCTTCAGGGGCTGGGAGGAAGCACAAATGTCTGCACTGAAGGCAGCACTGGCCATCTATTTTGAGTCTAAATTTTAGGAGGAATTCAGTGAGCTGTTTTGTAAACTGCACTGACGTACAGCTGCGTCATGCAACTGGCGCAGGCAAGATCTCTGGGGAGAGGC
>RJWJ010025784.1:0-23555 GCA_004363605.1 Indri indri | reverse complement strand
TGCTTCCTGTCTGGGCCACTCTCTCATAGGGAATGGGGGGTCCGTCTTACCCTAAAGCTGAGAGTAAAAAATATCGAGACAGAGATACGTAGGACAAAATCACAGAGGGACAATTCACCCTGTAACCTCACTCACTAAGCGTACCAATTTAACTGGTAAAGGACAAGAAAGAAGAGAAAAGCAGGAGAGAGACAACCGAGTTAAACAGCCTGTGGTTTGTGGTTCCCTAGATGCAGAAAAGATGAAAATCCTAATTCCTGATACCTGGGACATACGTTCCCATGAGGCTCGGGCCTAGAATCTGGCAGCCTGCCTTCTCCGTTCCCCCCTTTTCCTAGGGTTCCTTCCCCTGCCAACAGCAAAGCAATTATCTACTGGAATAGAAAATAATCATCACAATAAGGAGAAGTAAACAAATTGCTCCTCGGATGAAGGAGCCTTTTTCTCTTCCAGTAAACGTTTACTGGGCACTTGCTGGGTGCCAGACACTATGGTCAACGACATATGTGTTTCTCCATTTACGCCTAAAACAGAACTGAAAGGTAGTAGTAATATCCTCATTTTTTATACACAAGGAAACTGACCCCAGTTAGCACAGGCCAGAGATGACAGGTGTCCTGTTGAGAGCAAGGAGCCGGGGAGCTGGCTGGGTCTGAGCCTGACAGCCACTTAGTAGCTGTTGTTAGCAACAGCCTGGGCAGATTCATGGGTCATTCACACTTTCATTTCCTCAACTAGAACCGAGGAATGAATATGATGAGAATACCTGCTTCACGGGCTTATTGTAAGGGTAAAATGAGTTAATCCTCATCAGCTCCAAGCACGGTGCCTGGCCCACAGAAAGGCTCAGCAAGCATCAAGCCACTACGATTTCACCCAGGTCAGTCGAACCCCAAAGCTCATGCTCCTGAGGACTCCCCGCCGTCACCGCTTCTCAGCATCTTCTTACGAGTGCAGCCAAACTGGCATTTCCTACGCCGGGGATTCAGGACCCAGTGGAAACTCATAAAGGGGGCAGTCTATCAGGGGCAGACCCCCCCTGGGTAAGACGGTGGGAAGAGGGGGGAAGAGCTTTGGAGAAAACAGCTGCCGGTACTTGGAACTAATGTGAAAGCAGCCCCCCGACTTCAGCGGCCCCCACTCGATCTGCTTCACACACTGGACTTCGGTGCCCGGGTTTCATTTCAAAATAGAATTCTGCTGCCGACAGCCACCACCGCAAGCCATTGCGCGAGGAGGAGGAAGCTGGGGAGATGAGAGTAATGGGAAGGGAAGAGTTACGTGGGACCCGGCCAGAAAGGGAAACAGAGCATGAAGTTCCATCACAAGCCAAAAGGAGACATAATAGGGAAAAAAAAAAAAACGGGGAACCATTCGCTGGTCTATATTATCTCACCCCTTCTCCCTCCCAGGCTGACCAGCTGAGACACCACCCCAGTTGACAGGATTTCCTGTTATTACACAGACCTGCTATCTTACTCCTCACCGTCTTGTTAACTCAGCTTCCCACTTCTGTGGGTTTAAAGGTAAATAAAAGAGGCACCGCCAAAGCTGAATGCCAGCCGGCAGACAGGCTCAGGGACGGCGGGATGGCAGGCAGAGCGGGCGAGGGCAGACGAGACGGGGAGAAACCACCTCCGAGCCGAGGCACCATCTCCCCCGAGCACAGGGAAAGACCCGAGGCAGCAAAAGCTCTCTCTTTGCCCCATGCTCTTCCCAGGCAAGGTTAAAGAGCATGAGGCGGCTTGCAGGCAAGGGCTGCGGTGTAGCCAGGGTGCGTCCAGACAGCCACCTCCGTTGTTAAATATTTCTGTGCCATCTGGCTAATAGGGGCTGCTCCGAGTACCCAAGAATTCCACCCCAGTTCCTTTGCGAGACCCACCCAGATCACTTCAAGATCCAGGAATAGCAGTCCCCCCGGGGTCCTGCGCCCAATGCTGTAGCCAGTCAGTGCCCACCCAACCTGACTGTTAAATTCTCTGAAGACACACCTCGCTTCTGCAATAGGACACATTTCAAGGAGGCAGCATCTTTTAAGCAGTGACATATGGAAAGGCCTTTCTCCTCCTCTGATCCATTCCACGGGGGCCCACAGGAGGTGGTGTCCATGACTTAGGGCATACTAGTCCTAACACCTTCTTATTGTCTGCACTCTAGTGGGTGGCCGTGGGGACAGTGAGAAACACAAAGGAGACTGACAAAGAGCATTTATTGAGCTCTTAATTATGTGGCATGCACTACGCTAGGCCGTTTGCATGCAGCATCTCACATTCTCCAGCAGCCCCACAGGTAGGAATTTATCCTCGTTTTGTGGATGGGGAAACCAATGTGCAGAGCCCTGCCTGGGGCCATACCCTGGTAGACCCCAACTCAAACAGAGGCCAACCTGAATGTCAGACAGCGGTGCCTCCCACGGCAGAGGGCAGGCTGGTGAGGAAGGGAAGCAGGTGAATTTCTCTAAAGCCACCAGACGGGCCTCAGCTCCCCTGACGGGTTCCATGCCAGACCGTGGGTCCAGCATCACCAGATCGGACCTTTCCAGAGAGGCCAGACACCTGGATGTTTAAGTGAGATGTCTAGATTTCTAAACAACTTCTAGGCCAAACACCACACGGGCCATCCCCGTGAGTTTCCCATTTGCCACTTCCCTCTAACTACCCTTCCTACCCTCAAAACCAAGTCTGTCTCTCAACCACGGCGGGCACCAGGTAGCAACACACAATCAGGCAGAGTCGTCTGGGCCCAAAAGAGAAGACCTCACTTTAGCCCTTCCCAAACCAAGGCTCCTCGGAAGACGATGCCTGCCTTACCTCATGGTCTGTTGGTGAACCTATGTCAAGCCTGCATCTGCACAATGCCAGCTCTGTGTGCCTCTTGCAGCCTACTCACTATGTATTTAAGAACATGGGAGGCTTGGGTTCAAATCCCAGCTCAGGCACTTACTCAATAAGTGACTCTGGGTGAGTTACTCTACCTTTCCAGGCCTGTACTTCTTCCTTGTAAGACAGGGACATAGTACCTATCTCAGAGGAGTGTGGTGAGTTTTAGAAGAGTTCACATACATAAAGCACTTAGAACGGCACTCCCCAACCTTTTTGGCCCCAGGGACCGGTTTCATGGAAGACAGCTTTTCCACAGACAGGGATGGCGGGTTGGGGAGGAGATCTGACAGGAGGTGGAGCTCGGGCGGTGGTGGTGCGGGCGATGGGGAGCGGCTGTAAATACAGATGAAGCTTCGCTGGCTCGCCCACTGCTCACCTCCTGCTGTGCGGCCCAGTTCCTAACAGGCCACAGACCCATCATGGTCCGTGGCCCGGGGGTTGGGGACCGCAGCTTAGAACAGAGCCTTGCACACACTAAACACTCAGCGAGTGTCTGCTGTAATCATAACCTCACGGGATCGGGCCTCAGACAGGTCTGCTCTGCCAGCCTGTGGGCTGGACCCAGGCGCCCCTTCTCACCCGCTTCCAGACCTCCCCCAGCTGTGGGTCCCACTACAGTCGACAGACTCCGTGAAAGAGGCGGAAAAATCTGAGGCGGATTTCCCTGCGGGGTTGGAGCCGCCAACTGACTCAGAAGCAGGACGTTTCAGCTCAGACCTGTCAGAGATCAAGCACACTTCTTGGAACGTCCTCTTTCCTTGAAAATCTCTGGGGTTTCCTTCTCACCGCCTCCTCCCTCCCGGCAAGAACAGAAGGCTGGGGAGAGAAGGAAAATGTGCGTTTCCTGCCTCGGGCCAGCTGCAGATAACTCATCTCTGGCTTCCGGAAACCTCATCTCTGAGCATTTATTTCTGTGGAGAAAAAAGTCCTCCCAGGGAGTCGGAGGGGTGGGAGGGGGTGGGAGGCCATGGAGAGAGTGGTGACAAGAAAGTTATATCCTCAGCTGCCCTTTCTGCCTGTTCCCCGCTTGTTCCCCCTTTGCATTCCAACTCAGATATCATTTTCTCTTGAATCTAACTATGTGCCCCTCCCCCCCACAGCCCTAGCGCTCCAGATTCTGCCATCACCCCACTAAAAACATCATATGATAACTGCAGGCTTAGGTCCCCTCTCTCACTCTGCCGTAAGCTCCCCAAGAGCAAGAACCACCTACCTCATCGGCCACTCCAGAACACAGCCCAGTACCTAGCAGAGCAGCCCGCAAACATTCATTCTATAAATAATCAACGACCCCTCCTTAGACACGTAACACCCAACCAATCAACGACTGAAAGCACTTTTAAGAACCTACTTTGTATAGGTTCTTACAAGAACCAGTAAACATCAACCTTGGGGGCTTTTTCCCCCCACACTTTTCTAATTATTCTTGGTCACATAAAATCAGTAGGAGAGTTGACCGAAAGGACTGTTTAGGAAGAGTGTGCCCCTGGGTCAGAGAGCTTCGCCACTCTTGTTCTTGGAGGGCTCATGAAACCTAAACCTCTAACTAGACTCATCCCCACTGCCAAAATGCAGCCACATCAGAGGTGAGGCTGGGGAGGGGTGTTAAAAACCACATCAGTGTCCCACAGAAGATCCAAACAAGAGGGCTCCCAGGATCAGCCCAAGCTATGGGAGATGGAACTGTTGGGGTGCCAGAATTATAGATTGTGTGATGACTGGGGTATTTAACCATAGCATATCTATTCTGAAAAGTCATTTTCTTGCCTTTAGGGATATAACAATGCACAAGCTCTCCTTTCTAAAGCAGTTTCATTAGAAAATATTCTTATTTATGGTTTTCATATTGACAGATCATGCGCCCTGACTTTTATTTGGGGGAACACTGGCTGCTATATTGAGGTGTGACATTTCTGATGGATTTAAAGTATAAAGACAGATGTCTCTGGATCCAATACTGTGTTTTAGAACTTGGCTATCCTCAGTCCCAAGTTCTTCCTCATAGCAACCTCAAACTGTCTGCTAAAATTTAAACCAGAGTCCATTTTCAATGAAATGTCTTAAGAGAATGGGCCAATTATTTGTAATGACTGCAGTACAGGACCCGGTTACATAAAATATCGACATTCCCATTCATCTTTTGCATTGGATAATATTTAAATAAATCCACGTTGCCCAGGTACACGCTAACTCCATAATTAGAAAGGTGGCCAGGGATGGCTAGGATGGGTGGCCCAAGGAAACTGATTTAGGCTTCAACGCTGGAGTTGGATAACCCATCAAAAAGTTTATTACATTTGGCTTGAGTAGAATGAAGAACTGAGAAAGTCATTTCCTCTTGCTCTTTCCTCTATGGAAAGGAGAAACAGCTGGCTCTCCTTGTAAGAACTTAGCCTCACCCAAACTTCAAGTCCAAGCACACTCTTTGAAGAGCCGGTCCCAGACTCTCCAGTTCAAAGTGAGCTCACCTCATCCAAACTGCTGGAGAAGTCTTTATACAGTGCCGTGCATGGAGCAATTCATCACCTGCTCTGTGCTCTCACGCACAATACTCACCCCTCATTTATCACTTTGTTATTCCTAAATGTTCCCAGTGATAAGAATAATGGCTAAGATTTATTAAACATTTATTACACACCAGATCCTGTCCTAAGTATGCTTTTAGCATTATCCCAATCCTCCAAACCACCCTGAGGTCGGTGCTATTATCATTACCTTCATTTTATAAAAGAAAAAACAGACTTAGAAAGATGAAGTAACTTGCCCAAGGTCACACATTAGCCTAATCTTGATCCTGATTCTCTGAATCCAGAAGCTGTTCTGTTAAGTTAAAAAATCCTGTTGAACCTAGCACAGATCTTCTTGCAAATAGGATTATCACAATTGATTGAAAAATGGGCCTGAGAACAACTTAGCCTCCTTCCATACCTTCTTTATAACATTCCTGCCATCCTGTGCCCTCTTCGCCACATGCCCCACTGGTCATGCCCCAACCCTGTTGAGATGATGTATCTATTCTGCAAACAAGTCTTCCAAAAGGAAAAAGAAAAGGAAAATCAAAACCCAAGGGTCTATTCGAATGTAACCAGAAAGCAGCCTGTCCATCTCAGTGTTTTAAATTCTGAAATAAGGGCAGCTGTGTTTATTTCCACATAGGAACTCGCAGCTGTGGGAGCACGTGCAGGTCAGCTGGCTTTATTCAACTTGGGATGTCCAGGTCACATCCATGCCTGGGACATGCCTCATGCTCTCCGTTATACCCTGAGTCTGATGTGAAAGCTGATCTCCATTCTAGCCACTACATGAGAGACAAGAAAACAGAGGTGCAGAAACATGGGGAGTGAAAGCTCTGATTTTCTTAAAGCTTTGGTTTATTCTGGGCTCAATTCACATGTGAGCAAATAGTTTCAAGCCCCTATGGCATGCATTTCCCACCAGTCTAAAAAAATCACTCAAAATAGAGAGGAACCTCTAGTGGCACCCCTAACCCTAACACTAGAGAGGGGAGCTGGGGGAGTGCCGTGCTCCTCAGGTGGGGTGTCAATCACAGGACATGATCAGAGATGGCTCACAGAGGCCTGGGGACAGGAATGAGGATGGAAAAAAAAGTTCAGGAACCATCAGCTTAACCCTTCTCCCAACATAAAACTTCTCTCTCTGACGTTACAATATAGTGCAAAGAACAAAGGTTTTGCTGCATGCCCCCTCAAATTCATATGTTGAAGCTTTAACCCCCACAGGGTGAGATCTGGAGATGGGGCCTTTGGGAGATGATTAGGGTTAGATGAAGTCATGAAGGTAGGGCCTTCACGATGAGATTAGTGTCCTTATAAGAAGGGACACCAGAGATCTTGTTCTAACCCAAGCACACACAAAGAAGAGGTCAAGTGAGCTCACACCGAGATGGTGGCCACCTACAAGCCAGGAAGAGGGCCCTCACCAGAAACTGAGTTGGCCAGCACCTTGATCTTGGACTTCCTAGTCTCCAGAACATTGAGAAATAAACGTCTGTTGTTTAAGCCGCCGAGTCTGTGGTATTTGTTACGGCAGCCCACGCTAACAACAGATGTCTAGATCAGAGAGGAGTTCAAATCTTGACTCCACTGTTCACAGCTGTCTGACCTTGGACAAGTTATAGAGCTTCTCTTATCCATAATTTTAACCACTCCTAACAAAGGGCTGTGAGGAGGGTTGAATGTATAAATGATGCATGGGGAAGGTGCCCAGCACTTTCTGGGACGCACCCCCCAGCAGCAACGCCTCCCCACGCATGCAACAGCTGGTCCTGTAAGGGGTAGCTTGCCGGCCACGTTCAGTCCACAGATGTGTTTTGTTTGGCCTGCACCAATGTTTGGGGAAATTTGGATTATTTACCAACATTTGAAAGTCAGGAAATCTCACATAAAAATCTCAATTTCCGGTTCTTCTTGAGAAATCAGACAATACATCACTGCACCTGTGTTCTGCCAAGGTAAACCCCTTTTGATAGAGGGTGCGATTTCGCCTCTGGGCACCCCGCCAGCCAGCTTCACGGATTTAGAAGGCCCGCCTGGCACCTAAAGGCTTCTGAGTTAGCAGCCCCGGGGCTAACAGGGCTGGTGACATCTGGCTTGGCCTCTGCTTTTCCTAGCTGCCCACAAACAGCACTTTTAAGTACAATTTCAGGATCAGCCTCCCGAAGTGAGGAACAATGAGCACGTTCCTGAGTCGCTGTTTTATTTATTTACACTTCTATTGTGAGCTAAAGACCTTCATGGAAAGGCCAGGATCTTAGTATTACAGTTCTTAGAGGAAAACCGAGCTCTTGCAACCTGGGGGTTGGCTGACCCAGCTTTGGCCCCAGCACTTGACTTCTTGGGGCCTCAGTTTCCTCCTCCGTA
Source organism: Indri indri (assembly GCA_004363605.1). Taxonomy (NCBI): domain Eukaryota; kingdom Metazoa; phylum Chordata; class Mammalia; order Primates; family Indriidae; genus Indri; species Indri indri. The sequence continues at coordinate 15,793 of RJWJ010025784.1, read as the reverse complement.
AAATGAGGCTTTGGGCTAGATAATCGCTTTTGTCTCTTCCATATTTATGTAAGTATGATGTGAAATTCAAGCACATGGGGAGAAATTTAACACAACTCTGTTTACTTATGAGCTCTAAAGGTTTTAATGGAAGCAGAGCTCTTAAAACACCTCATTTACTCTTAACAGGGGACTTAACTAAATGTAAACAGGACCCGAATAATGGCTTTGTTTATCGTTCTGCCCACTCCAGGCTGGGTCTTTAGCCTGGATGTTCTGCACTTAACACACCCAGAGAGGAATGAACACCGGGGCATTAAAAATTCTGATGGTTCAACCTCCTATCCATAGGAGATTCTGTCGTTCAGGGACCTGTCTGACTTTCCGCCCTCGTTTCACCAAACACGAACCCAACCACATCCCTACCTAACCCAACCTCTGGTGCACTACGCACCTGGGTGGGCCTTCTTTTGGTTCCTTGCTCATTGCAACCACAAGACCTTTGCACATGCAGTTTCTATCACCTGGACCCTCTTCACCTAGTTAATTCCCACTGACACTTCAGATCACAGCACCAGCATCATTCCTGTCCTCCCCGGCAAGATCAAGTCATACTAACACATGCTTTCGTCCCATCAACTGTGTTGTACCAGCTGTCACAGTGGCATTTTACATTTACATGTGTGACTAAGTGACTAGTGACTACCTTCCCAATGAAAATAAATTCTGGGAGGGCAGATTCCACTTCTGTCTTTTCTCCTCGTTGTCTCTCCGGTGCCTGGCCAACAGGGAGACACTCAAACATTTGTTGGTAAACCACTTAGTAAAAGTATAGCAATAAAATCCCAAGCATTCTGGTTCTGACCACTAAGCCATAGGGCCTGATATGTTGCCTAATGATTAAGCAGACCACAGTAGATGTTTACAGAATAAATGACAGCTACGGTCTATCAACCCTCTACCCCTTACCCCCTAAAACACACTATATACATGAACAAATGGATGAACAGTCTCTGGATCAGAAATCAACAGCCATAGGAGCAACATAACAGCTGACAGAAAAAGCAACAAGAACCCAGCAGGAAAAACAAAACATTACAAAACTTAAGGAAAGACTCTTGGTGGGGTAGCCCCCTTTGCCCCAGCTCAAGCCCACGGGGGGAAACAGCTCCAGACCTGGCCTGCCGCATACCTGATGTTTTCATTCAGTGCATAGAGCTCGTTGCTTTGCAAGCCACCCCCTTTGAAAACGTTGATCACAGCGGTCTGCACGCTGCAGGGAAAGAGAAAAAACCTGGTTAGCGAATCTGCCTTCAGAGCCATTTCAACAAGCAGCTCGGCGCCGAAGGCGGGCGGAAGGGCCAGGAAACCCATGGCACGAACACGGCCACGTTCTCCATGCCTGGAATCTACCATTTCCTTCTCGGCGTCCTTGGAGAGGAAGGAAGACGAGCTCAAAGGACTCCAAAGTGGCCCCCGCTTTCTTACAGGCGGGCAGGTCTTCCTCCCTCGCCTGCCTGGCAGCCCTGCGGGTGCCCAGTGACAATAAAGGGCAGGCCTTGGGATCTGCTCTCAGGAAACCGTGTGGCCGGCACCACTGGGCCTGGAAGAATCCGAAATGGCATTTACTGCGAGCAGGAGCTGACCTGCGTGGGGCTCTTTCTCCTAGGAGGCCACTGTCTTCACGGGGCAGCTTTGTGGCCTGGCGCTAACATCAAATGATAGTTCCTTGCCTTTTTAATAACGTTTTCCTTAACCCCTTTGCTTTTTGGTTTCCTTTACATGCCACTTCCATTGCCACTCCTGTGCGGTGTACAGGCAGTAAGAGTTAGTCCACTGAGGGGCCACAAGGCTTAACTCCACAGGCTGCGGGACCCCAGCCCAATCTTTCAGCAAAACAGCTGCTTACAATCCTGCCTCTACCCAGGGCCCCGGGGCGTTTTCTTTAAAGAACAAGAATCCATTTAACACCAAAACATTTCAGAGTTCCCACTCTATCCCCATCATCGGAGTAGTGCTTTCTATGTCCATTCATTGAAAAAACCATACTGACCCAAACTACAAAGAATTTGGTCATGCTTTAACATAATGATGCATGTAATTTATCCAAAGAGGATCTGCATACATTTGAAAAATGGTAGCCCACAAGAGCTAAGACATAGTGCTGATTCAGTCTCCACGCACTGCCTGGTGCAGGAAAGGTGGGCTAGACACCTAACGAAACTCCCAAGCACCTGTGGCTCACAGGTACTGATAATCTTTAGTTTATGCCACTCATTTAACTCTTCATAGATATATGTCTTCTCTTCCCAAATGGGAAGGAGGTAACTTATACGATGAGCCCACCTTCAGATACTCTGAGAGTTTGGGGTGCGACTTACGAGCATGAACAGTAACTGCAAATTCCAATCCAACTGTCCTGGGCTGGTTAACTGACTCCGACAGGCCAGAGGCTCCCAGAGATCTAGTTTTTTGCTACTAAAATAAGGTAAGCTAATGGACACAGCTGGATGTAAGAAAACTTGCTCTCAATGTCATTTGCCCTTATAATCGCAACCTTCCAGAGGCAGAGATCCCAGGGGCAGCAGCAGCTCAGCCAGCACCCAGATGCCCCCGCCCTGCCCTGGCCCTTGGCAGCCCTCCAGCCCACACCTGGCTGCCTCCTTTACCTGTTCCAGGCCGAGCTGGAGCTCAGCTGCAGAGCCTGCCGGGTGGCTTGGAATCGGGGCAGGTCGCTGAGCACCGGGGAGCTCATGAAGCGCGGTCTAGGCCTGCGGAAGGAGCCCATCTTGTGGAACTCAACGGGCAGAATGGGAGGGAAGCCACGGGTCATAAGTCCAGGTGAGGGTTCGGCTTCGCCTCTAGGACCAGAAGGTTCTGACCGCCCAGGAAAAGGGCTTCTCCCAGGGCTGCCTTCCTGCCCTCAGGCTTTCTTAAAATCACAAATGTAGCCAACACCTGAAAAGAGAGAGCAGCTTTTACTGAGAACTCCTGGTCCGAGGAGACCACATCTTAAGAGGATTTTGGCTCCGACTTTCCAGCCAAACTATCCTAAAACAACTCCCAGACCCAGCAATAGCACCCACTCCCTGAGGGTTCCCATTTGTAAGTTTTCACAGATTTGTTTTTGATTGTAAAGTGTGTTCACCCCAAAGTGGGAAGATAGTAACCATGGGGCCAGGTTGAGGCCAGTCCTGCAGAAAAATGATTTCTGAGCTCTCCGTGACTCTGGTGCCCACGTGTACCCATCAGTTAGAACACTGCCTGGGTGCCTGAAGCCCACAATATTGTGCAATAAGAGATGGCTTTTTTCTTTTTTCAGAGACAGGGTCTCACTATGTTGCCCAGGCTGGAGAGCAGTGGCATGATCATAGCTCACTGCAGCCTCCAGCCCCTGGGCTCAAGCGATCCTCCCACCTGAGCCTCCTGAGTAGCTGGGATATAGGCAGGCACCACCACACCCAGCTAATTTCTTTCTTTATTGTTTGTAAAGACAGGGTCTTGCTATGTTGCTCTGGTTGGTCTCAAACTCCTGACCTCAAGTGATCCTCCTGCCTTGGCCTCCCAAAGTGCTGGGATTATAGGCATGAGCCACCATGCCTGACCAGATATGGATTTTTAAAAACTGCCTCCAGAAGAACACAACAATTCCTCACCCTAGCATTGAAGACCTTCCATGATACGCCCTTACCATGCCAGTCCATGGGTATTGCTCAGTGTCTCCCAAAATATCAGTGTCTCCTCACTCAGGCAGACCCTGACCATCCCTTACCTGCTGTTTGTTCATTCATTCCATTGGGACATACTCACTGAGTGTTCACTATTTATTGACCACTGTCAGCTGTGAAGCACCCAAAGATTTCTGAGACCAAGTCCCTGCCCTCAAAGGACTCAGTCTATAGGGAAGATAACTGTCTATTGGTGTATTCATTTATGCAATAAATATTTATTGAGCACCTACTAAGCGCAGGCATTTACTTAGGCACTGGGAGATGTAACGATGGCCCTGGAGACCATGGTGGCTCTGCCCCGTGGGGCACTGTGTCATATCATGCTCAGTCCCTTCCCCAGGCTTCTCAATCTACCTAATGCTTCGCTTGCCCAGAATTCTCTCCCTTCTCCTCTCTGCTTATCTAAACCCAACTTACCCTACAGGGTCGGGCTCAAGGATGTTGTTCCCTTGTGGCAGTTCCTGGGAGACTTTATGGCTTCATGGTTAAAGGCGATGGCTTTGGAGTAAACCTGGGTTCGAGTCTTGGCCACTCCCAAATTATGTGACTTTGGACACACTGAGTCCAAAGTCCTCAGCTGTTACCAGTGCCAACCTCCCAGGAGTGGTGAGAGAAGAAATGAGACCATGGGACATGCCCAGGAGAACAGCAGAGCCGAGGGCCTCAAGGACGGGCTACTTCTGTTTAGGGGGGTCTCTTTCTCTCTTTGGCACCTGCGGACCCGTAATTTCAGTCTCTTAGCCTTTAGTGAATCTACAGTCTAAATGAAAGACTTAAAATGAGTTTGGGAGCTCAACAGAGTGAAGGACAGAAAGAAACACTTCCAAGGTTACAGTCTCTTTTTTCTTGAGGGTTTAGCAGATTTAGCCCAGAAGTATTCTCACTGCCACCTCTCTCACCAGCTAATTCTGTTCTGTCCCAAAAGCCAACGGTGAAAGAAAAAGAGATGTTCCAGCCATGAGTGGCAACCTTCAGGTGGGCAGAGGAGAAGGTCGTGCAGCTCCAGCTGTGGCATTCGAAGGAGGAGGAACTGAGGTGCCACCTCCAAATTTAACATGATGCTGTGGTCAGAGTGGAGCAATCTAGACTGCTCAGATGGGCACCAAAGCGGTCCACTGGGAGGGCACAGGAGGTGCTAGAAGCTGTCTGTAGGTAACGGACACAGTAACAATGAACTTGTAATACCAAGAGCCAAACCAAACAAGAAATGGCTTGTCCTGTCTCTTAGCTTTTTTTTAAAAAAAGGAGAACAGACTTGTGTACCATTTTCTTGTATGGTCTCTGCCCCCACCACCCCATGCTCAGAATGAGCCAATAGTTAATAAAATGTATCTGTAAATGCTGGACAAGTCATAGTAGGCCTGCTAAATTTTAGAAGGTCTCAAAATGTCAAAGTACCACTGGATCATTTGGAAAGATCTATGCAAATCAACAAATAAGGCAAAGAAGAAATAAAGCCATGCAAGCCCCTTCCAAACCCTTACACTGGCTAGCTTTGGGGTTTAACTTGCCCAGTAAAGGTCACACTACTGAGACAGGGTCCATTTCACTGCCCTTCTTGAAATGCGCCTGCTACGTGCAATTCGCCCGTGTAATTACAGGATATTAACTCCCTTTATGAGGATCTTAAACTTGGGGAGATGGGGCTGCCTCTCATTCCATGGCACCGGTACAGAGAAGTAGAAAAGTGAGCAGAACGGATTGTTCCAGGAGTTTACCTTCCACTTTCTGCAGAAACACCCACTTGCCCGGGAGGCTGGAAGACGCTGAGGATGGCGCCGGCTCCTGTTCCCTCTGCTTCTCGGTCGGTGCCCCCAGGCCGCCTATTCCACTACCTGAGTACCCAGCAAAGCACGTGACAGCCCATCCACACATGCAACCGCTCTTAAATGAGGGCAATTTTCAGCCAAGAACGATGACTGTGGCTCCCGTAGCCACGGATCAACTGCAGAGTCACACACGCAACAAGGAGTTGCCTCTGACTCATTCTTCGCCGCCCTAATCTGCCACCCTCAATCCTGACAGGGAAGAGAATGGGAGGCTGTCTTTGTCTCCACCGTTCCTCCTTCTGGGCAGGGCCAAGAGGCCTCCCCAGAGCACCACAGGGAGGAAGCCCTTGGAACACGGGCAAGAGTGGCCCGAAGGGAAGAACTGAAACTCCCTGGATCCACTTGCTACGGCGCTGGCCCTGCGGGCACGGGCTTGTCCTGACCCACATACGACAAATCAGGAGACGACAGGACAGACAGGGCCTCAGAGTGGGCCAGTCCAGGCCCCACTTACAGATGACAAAGTGGGGAAGAGCAGCAAGAAACTTATCCAAGGTCTCCGAGGCAGAAGAGAGCCAGCACCCGGGTTCCTTGATGCCTGATTTAGAATGTTCCCCAGCCCCCACCTAGGCCATGCTGCAAACTCCTTAAAGACAGGCCTCTCTGAATCCTGAAGCCTAAATTCACTGCTTAAGATGAAGATGGGAATTAAAAAGGCATCGACTGTCTGCCTGACATGATGCCAGGCAGTCACAATAGGTAAACTTACCCAACCCTCATGAAATGCCTCTTGAAGATCAGAGAAGTTAAGTAACCTGCCCAAAGTCACACAGCTGCTAAGTGGCAAATCATTGGCTGGTGCCCAGATCAGCCTAATTGCCCATCCCATCCCCGCTTTGCCATGCTACCAAACTCAGCCAGAAAACTAGAACTGAAGCTATTAAGTCAGTCAGGAACATCAATCATGTGATTTCATCCCAAAATCTCAGTCTCATGCCCCTGAGATAAATAAGCTGGCATAAGGAACTCTATGACCATATTTGATGGGGCAAGAGGAGGAGCGAGAAAGGACGGAAGGAGAAAGCACAGGCTGCCTTAGGTAGACACTTACCCCTTAAGCTGTGTGACCTTGGGCAAGTTACTTGACCTCTCTGAGGCTTGATCTCCTCCCATATGAAATGACCATGCTAACAGTGACTACCTCAGGGTTGTAGGAGGATTAAATGAGTAAATATTTGCAAAGCATGGAGAACAGTACCTGACTAAAAGCAAGTACTACATAAGTGCTTGTTAAACAAATAAAATAATGTTGTCGTAGTTATTTCTAAATTGCCAAGCCATGACAGTAGTGGGGATATGACACCACTTCCCTCTGCTCCTGGTGACCTCAGCGGCATCAGGGAAATACTCCACTTGGGAGTAGGCAAGGCTTCTGGGCCCCCGTCATGGTCATGCACATTCGGGTTTGCCTTTGCTGGCCTTATTTACTGACCCTTCACCTCTGCGTAGCATGTTCCTCAGTTGCAAAAGGTTGTTCCACACATTGTTGTGCTTGTAAATCTTTCCCCAACCCTAGAAGGCAGGTGGTACAGGGACTCTGTCACAAATTAGGAAACTGAGGCCTGAGCAGGCTAAGTGACTCAGCCAAGGCTGGAAAGCTGTCGGGTCAGGGACCCACTGGTGTGCCTGCCAGGTGATTCGTGTTTTCCTTCTTTCTAAATATTTCAAAATATTTTCATTATGAAACATACTTGAAAAGTTTATACACACACGAATATACACTTTAAATAATGATAATAAGCTACTGCCTGCATGAAAAATAGACTGTTACCTTGGAAACGTTCTATTTTTTATGCAGGAAATGTGTTCCTATTTTTCGGATAATAACATATTTTCTCATTTATTATAAAAAATGTAAACATTCACATAAGTCTATAACATACAAAGTGAAAGGCCTCCTTCTAGTCACTTACTAGTGTGGAGAAGCTCTACCCTGCAGAACTTTCTGAGATGACAGGAATGTCCTGTATCTGTGCTGTCCAGTATGGCAGCCACTGGCCATCTGTGGCTTTTGAGCACATGAAATGTGACTAGTGCAAACGAGGAACTGAACTTTCATTTTATTTCATTTTAAAAGCCACATGTGTGCACACACAATATTTTAACAAGAATGGATCATTTTTTTCTCTTAATAACACACCATAGCCATCTTACCATCTCACTACATATTGGTCTACTTTATTATTTTTAATGGTAGCCTAACTATTCCACTCTGGGGATATCTTATTTAACCAGACCCCTGTGGACGAATATTCAGGTCGTTTCCAGTTTTTTGTTATTGCAAAGAATGAGCATAGCTGTATGTCTTACGGACCGCACGACCATTTTTGTAGGGTGTGTTCTCAGAAGTGGAACTGCTGGGTCAAAGGGCCCACTAATCCTTAGCTAGTTTCACTCTCTGACTCTAACGCCCACCCCCACTGCAGCCCAGAAATAGCGTTGCAGAGAAGGAGTTGAGAGGCTGAGAGGCGTAACGCCTAGAGCTCCGAAGGATGAGCAGCCACAGGCCCATGTGGCTTTGGAGACAGACAGCCCTTAGCATCTTCGATCACTCTGCCATTCGCTCACTGCGGTGGAGAGAAAAAATGCCTCCCCGTCCCCCCAGCAAAGAGACACCCCCAGATCCTGTGACTATCACCTTATATGGCAAAAGATGGGATTAAGTTAAGGAACTTAAGAGAAGGGGCTTATCCCGGGTTATGGGGTGGGGGGGCCATAAACGTAATCACATGTACCCTTGCAAGGGGGTTGCAGCAGGATGTCAGAGACAGAAGAGGAGAAGACACAGACACGCACAGAGCAGAAGGCGACGTGAAGACAGAGGCAGAGATTGGAGTGTGGCAGCCACAAGCCGAGGAAATGCCAGCAGCCGCCAGAAGCCGGAAGAGGAAAGAAAACAGATTCTCTCCCAGAGGGAGAACAGCTCTGCCCCACTTGATTCTGGACTTTTGGCCTCTAAAACCCAGAAAGAATAGATTTCTGTTGTTTTCAGCCACAAAGCCTATGGTAATTTGTTGGAGCATCCACAAGAAACTAACATACTCGCTGTGTGGCCTTGGACCACTCTGAACTGCAGTTTCTACACCTGAAAAGTGGGGATGAAAGAAGTTACCTTGGAGAGTTGATGTGATGAGAAGCAATATTGTCTATGAAGTCCCTGGCATGGTTCCTCGAGCTGCACAGGTGCTAGACCCCGGTGGAGTGGAGGCTCAGGGCAAAGGCACCAGAGCCAGGCTGGCGTCACCACTTCCGGTGGGGCCCTGGGCTGGCGATTTGGGATTGGTATGAGGATCGGAGGAGATGATTCGATTAAGGCTTAGAATAGTACTGGTACACAGTAGGTGCTTGATAAATGCTACCTATTGTTTATGTTTATTACCACCATCACTAGCACCCCTGCATTAGCCTGTTCGGGCTGCTGTAACAACAGACCACGGCCCGAGTGGCTTACACAACATAAATTTATTTCCTCACAGTTCTGGAGGCTGGACGTCCAAGATCAAGGTGTCGGCAGGATCGGTTTCCACCGAGGTCTCCCTCCTTAGTTTACAGCTGCCTTCTCACTGCGTCCTCACCTGGCCTTTCCTCCGTGCACCTGCGCCCTGATGTCTCACTGTGTTGCCCAAATTCCCTCTTCTTATCAGGGCACCAGTCAGACTGGATCACCCCATCTGCCTCATTTGAACTTAATCACCTCTTTAAAGGCCCTATCTCCAAATGCAGTCCAATTCTGAGGCACCGGGGGTTAGGGTCTCAACATACGAATTTGCAGGAGTTGGGGCACAACTCAGCCCATAGCAGCCATCATCACCGTCACTGTCACAAACAGTTCTGTGCCTAACGTCGCTGACCTTCAAGAAACTCCACGGTTTTGCTCAGTATTCTTTTCTGAAGGACCAATGCAGTTTACATTTAGAAAAATGCCCTTCAGAAGTGATTTAAATGGTTAAGTTTTTGTCCTGAAAGAGTTCACTTCAGTTATCTGGAGAGCTGAGGTCCTGGGTGTAGGAACTGCTGCGGCGGTTACAGGGTCACCGAGAGGCAGCCCCGGCCTTGCTCGCTGAGACTCACATGGTTTCTTTGAAAACGTTCATACCCAGGATCCAGAATGTGTTTCTTGGAGAAAAAGAAATGTGATATCTCACTTTCTGCTCGCAGCTGCCAGGGCACGGGACAGGGCCACGGGGGTGAAGGGAGATGGTGCACTTAGTGGAAAATGCAAATGAATTCCACCAGGGCTCCGACCTTTGACTCCGAAAGGGGAAGTAGAATCACGGCCCAACAACTTAAAATAAAGAAGTGCGTGGCTTATTATGACTCTAGGGCTTCCAGGAAAAAGCCATTCTGAGCGTAAATAACAAAGAAGTCAAAGAAAACTGAGCCACACAGTCTGATGTGACCGCCTGGAAAACAAGAAGCAGCCCGTTCCCAGGAAAACAAGGGAGATGGTGGAACTCCTTCCACGGGTCATGAACGCAGAAATGAAGACCCAACGTCCTTCTACACTGTCAGGATTTAGACAATGATCAGTCATTTAACTCAACCAATCCACCCTCTCATCACAGCCGGAATGATCCTCCTAATGACAACGATGACAATGACAGCACCATTTACTGAGTGCCAACTGTTCAGCCTACACTTGGCCTGTATTATCTCAGCATTTAAAAAGTGAACATACAGGGTCTCGACCTTTAATGAAATAGAAGAGGAAATATCCGAGTGCATCACATTTGGGGGAAATGTTCTCTTACATGTGTGTTCATGTTTAATGAGTTAAGGTGTATCACGCATTTCATACGTAGCACTCAAAACTACATGAAAGCACCTGTGATTGGTCTTAAAGCCATCAGGAGGTAGGTGCTAGTACCATTCCCAACTTACAAAGAACGAAATGGAGGCACCAATTGTTTAACTTGTCTAAGGGCACACGGTTCCCACAACTCTTAAAATTCACAAATTCCATCCTCATAGCCTCACCTCCAGCCACTCTGCAAGCCACCTCATTGGCCTTCCTTTGTTCCCTCTACTACCTACCACCTGCTCCTCCCTGCCCCAGGACCTTGACACGTGCTGTGCCCTCTGCATGAAATACTTCCCACCCACTTCTCCAGGCTCACACCACACATCCTTCCCTTGCTCAGAGAGGTCCCCCTCCCCCTCCCCCAATGAGGTCCCATTGCCCCACAGAGCACCCTCCCCACCTTCTTTGTAGTCCTGTCACATCTACTCCAATAAACAACTACAGAATTATTTGTGATAAGTTTTGTGAGGCCCACGAGGGCAGGCACTGTGTCTGTCATGATCTCAGGTACGTCCCCAGGGTTTAGTGCAGTGCCAAGTGAAGTGGGCATTCCACAGATATTTTCTGAAAGAGTGAATGCCCCGGCTGTATGTGAGGCACTATTGCTGTAAAACACAGAAACCACAGCATCAGCTCAGGATACCAACGCCTAAGATTACACAGGGCTTTTCCATGTGTAAACACCATGGTGTTGAAATCTGACCAATCTGGGTTCAAATCCAGCCTCTGCAATGTATTAGCTGGGTGGCCCGGGTATGTTCCTCACACACTCTGAATTTCAGCATCCTCATCTGTCAAATGAACATAATGCTTATCTCAGTGCTGTTAAGATGAAAATGAGATAACCCAGGCCATGGCCTGGCACGGTTGGGGCCCCAAAAAGCTGTAGCTAGCATTAACAGTTTTATATAACATGTGTTCTTCACAAAACCCTCAGGCCCCACAAGGTGACGGGCGGCAGGGCGGGGAGCCGGGCACTCACACGCACTGCTTGGGGGGAAGCAAAATCTGGGGCAACTGCCACAGAGGGAAATTCAACAAGATCTACCAAAATGACGCAGGCCATCCCCTTTGACTCAGAAATTCTATTAATACTTCCAGGAATTTTACTCCAGGAACATCGAGTGGCTTATGTAACAGGGGTTTTCACTGCAGCCTTCTTTATAACAGCAACAGGTTGGAAATAACCTAAGCGTTCAGCAAGAGCAGACTGGCTAGGTGGAAACCGTGGCATCCCGTACAACGGAATACTATGCAGCTCTCAGAAAGAAGGAGAAATCTCTTTATGCACAGACCAGGGTGCTCTCTAAGGGCTGCTGCGAACCAAAAGGCTAAACACAGAATTGTGTCTATATTATGCTACCACATACATTAAAAACAGATGAAAAAGAACATTTACATATTTTCCTGCACGTGCATAAATGTATCTCTGGAAGGACAACCCAGAAACCGACAATACTGTTTGGCCCAGGGCGGGGAGCTAGGAGGCAGCAACACGGTGGGGAAGTCTTTTCCCTATAAGCACTTTGGTACCTTTTGAATTTTGAACCATGAAAATGCATAACTTTCGAATAAGTAAGTAAAGACAATAGCGACCCTCCTAACCCCCGCCCCCAAAAAGAAAACCAAAATATAAAGGTTATATGATTTGTTCAAAGTCACTCAGCTGTTAGGAGGAAGTCAGGATGCAAACTCAGCTTCTGACCTCAAGTCAGGGCTCTACTAATTACAGTTCGTTCATTCATTCAGCACAAATTTATTTATTCAGCAATTACTCCACAGCAGGGGCTGCCTTGTGTAGGGACACGTGGGCCAGAAAATAAACACCTGTGGGAAAAGCAGATGGAAGGAAGAACCCATTTCTTTCCTTTCCGTCTGCACCAGGCATCACAGACCGGCCAAAAGCACCAGGCCAGGACCGTCGCAATGAGTGACACCGGCGGACACAGCGAGCTTGTTTTACTAGCAGTTCCTGCTCAGGCTAAAGGAGGCTGCCGCCACTCAATCCGATCTGGTGTTTGCCATCTCAGGATACAAGCCCGGCTTTGCGAGATCTGATTTTTCCCAAGAGAAGCCAAAAATCCAGATATTTAAAAATGTGAAATCACCTGATTTGTAAGTGTTGGCAACTAATGCACCAGGCCGACCAGCTCTTTTGGGGACAAATATGTAGGTTTGTGACCTTTCGTCTATCGCATCACAGCTACAACCCCCAGCCTTTCAGACCTTTTATCCAGGGCCTAACCAGGTGTCAAGTAAACCTGCGCTAAGCAGCTGCGTGGCCTTGGGCAAGTCACTTCACTTCTCTGGGGCTGCTGACTTGCCAGTTAATTAAGGGGTTGGCCCAGCGGAGAGCCAGGACTTTCTTCCAGCATCACTGGCTATGCACTCGGCCCCCACCCTGCGAGCTGCACACAACAGGCAGCTCAGAGGGCCTAGGCAGGGACTCAGACCCTAACACAACTCAAACCCATAACCTGCCCTCAGCTGATGGTTCAACGCCCACCGACCGCATCATCTCACTGACCAGCCTCTTAACTAAGCAGCTCTCTGCCTTATCCCACTCTCACCCCATACCAATTCCTCCCCGGAGCCACCAGCACCCCCGTGTATTATATGCACACCCAGACACACTCTTCAAAGACACAGGGCAAGCCAGCAGCACCACCCAAGGTATGGCCAAAGGAAACAGGCAGCAGGCGGGACCCTCCAAGCCAGCCGAGGAAACCAGATCTGGAGTCCACCCCCCCGCACCCCCCCAGCCCACTGCATGGAAACCAGGTCAGAAGTAGATTTGCAAGAGCATGGGACCACTTCGTCAAACCAATTGCCTACCACGACTATTTTATTATCATTATTATTGCTGATTAGAATAATATCAACTGTCATCAGATGCTGGCCATCCATGATGGTCAGGACTGTGACAAGCCTCTATATCGTATTATCTCTGTTAATTTCCACCCAAAACCAATGAGGTAGGTTTCATGAGGCCCATTTTTCAGATGAAGAAACGGAAGCACATGGCGTCGCTCACCCAAAGGGGGGAGACTAGTAAGAGGGACCGAGAAGTCTAACCCTACGTGATTCCGGAGCCTGGGCTCCTGAGCCCTCTGTTTTAAACAATGCTGGTGCCTGCCCCACACGGAGCCAAGTGACTGAATGCCACTTGCGTCCTCTCACGAACATCGCAAACAGCCTCTTACCTTGTCCTGGCAGCAAGCATGTCCCTCCCAGGAAGGAGGCTTGGCTTCTCCATGGCCCTCACCAAGAGAGCTGAACTCATTGTTTATGTTTACTTGGTCAGCGTCTAACAAGCCCTGATAGAATGGAAGTTCCTTAAAGTTCCTTTTCCGTCTTGTTTACTGCTATATCCCGGTGCTGAGCACAGTGCTGGACCCATCAAAGGCCCCCAGTAAATATTTTTAAATAATGGAATGAAAGGTGGATTTCCAAGCCCCCAGGAGGAGCAGCTTTTTGTTTCTGAGAGATCAGAAAAAAATTGTCTTTGCTGCTGACTGAACTCGGGTCCACCTAAGCATTACTGTCCACAGGGACGTGGACCTGGGCCACGTGGGTGAGGAAACCGGGTCTGTTTGCTGGGCAGGGGAGCCTCCAAACAAGGCGGCGGAGAGGCGCCTGCGCGTGGCACGTTTGTTTTGATTAAGGACCAGCCTTCACAACTCTTAGGAGACAAAAGCCAGCCAAGGAACGGACACTGACTCCTGCAAACAAGAAAATGTTAAGGGTCAAGTGTGGGCTATGAAAAAGGCACAACAGGAAGCAGGAGACAGCTTTCTCAGCGATCCACTGGAAACCGAGCGCAGACAGAAGAGTCTGGGAGTCTGACTTTGTGCAACGGTAAACACTAAAGGAAACAGGATGCACACCCAAGTGTTTATCTCTGCTTAACAGTGTTGTCTAGATGTCCACAGGACTCAGAACACTGACAATCTCAATGCACCTACAAGTAATTATATCACATCATAGCATCATCACCTTGGCCTGCAAACCACCGTACAATCACCAGAAAAATGCCCTTCTGTGGTATAAGTTAAGCAAAACTGTGGGAAATAATCCCACAACTTGTTTACTCACCTGTAAGTCCACATTAAGTATCCAGTGTCTTGGAGTGCAAACGGTCTGGGTGTGGCCCATCAATGCCATCCACAGTGATTCCGCAGTGCCTACCAGATGGTAAGCCGAAATGTCTAGACACAGGCAGTAGATAAGACTGACCACTACATGAGCAATTACATTGCTGACATGTGACGTATATAAAACCCTGGCAGGCAAGAGGGCGGTCAAAAACCACAGTCTGGCAGCCAAAGAGAGCTTTTAAAGTGTGGGAAAATTTGCTCTAGATTAAAATGTGCTGCTGGTTAAAAATTAGCTCTACTCTCTCACTGCAGAAATAAGATGAAATGCTGTTTCATAAGAAAAGCAGACGAACGGAAGGGAAATCTCTTCCCAGGAAGTGTAGCCGGGTATGAAGAATGTTGAATAAAGGATCAGAAAGCAGATGGGGCTATCCAGGTATGATCACTTCCTGGAGGTGCTGAGTCCCATTCAAGTCCGTTTAATGCAAGCAAATGTTACGGGGTCCACTAGTGCTAAGGTCTGCATAAAGGAACCCACAGGGGCAAAGAAGAATAAAGTATCTGCCCCCAGGGAGCTCAGGGGCTCACAGGAAATATCCAAAGTAATACTATGAATGCAACAGGACACCGACGGCTGTAAATGAAGACGAACAGTTGAGACAAGATTGAGGCAGAAAAGTTAAATCATGTTCTAGAGCTACAAGGCAAAGCTAATGAAAGGTCAACTGAAAACTATACGTTCTCCATTTCCTTGCCCATAACTCTAGAGAATATGGGCACTGGAGACTAGAAAGGAAATTTTGAGAAGGAAAAACAAGCTTTCATGGGTAAGAAGAGCTTTAGAAGGTCCAGGTGTATCCAAGGCTTTATACAGGACAGACCAGGATAGGATGAAAATATTCCACTTCAACAACTATCTAGTGGGCACCTACTACCTTGGCCACAAAGACAAGCCACATATGGCTCCTACCAAGAATAATAACAATAATAATAATAATAAAAGGGAACAGTAATTGGGCGTGATTAAAGAAAAAACAGAAAGATCTAATGCAGGGATGGCAAACTCAATGCCTACAGGGGGCAAAGACAGAGAATGTGACCGAGGTTAGAGGGCCAAGTGGGGACTACAGCAAACTAGAGAACATCCTCCGTCTTCTTTTGGTTTGTTAAAGAAAAGCTGGAGGACAGGTACAATGGCTCACACCTATAATCCTAGCGCGTTGGGAGGCTGATGTGGGAGGATCACTTGAGGTCAGGGTTTAGAGACCAGCCTGAGCTAGAGTGAGACCCCGTCTGTACCAAAAATAGAAAAAATCAGCCAGGCGTAGTGGCATGCGCCTGTAGTCCCAGCTACTC
>RJWJ010025783.1:0-23563 GCA_004363605.1 Indri indri | reverse complement strand
TCCAGGAAAGTGTAAGAGGTGCTAGATCACTGTCGTTTCTTATGATTGAGTAATATTCCATTGTAAATATATACCAAATTTTAATAATCCACTCATGGATTGACGGGCACTTGGGTTGTTTCCACATCCTTGCGATTGTGAATTGTGCTGCCATAAACATTCGGGTGCAGATGTCTTTATCATAGAATGTTTTGTGCTCTTTTGGGTAGATGCCTAATAGTGCTCTTGCTGGATCAAATGGTATTTCTATTTTTAGCTCTCTATATTTGTTTTCGTCTGATTTTGTATTACTTAAGAAATGATCTAAACTATATTCCTATGATGCTTTTATTCGTTGAACTTGTATGAATAAGTACCATTACTATCATCAGAACAACTCTGTGTCAGTGTAAGAAGATTAAGTGATGAGAAATGAAATAATATAGCATGTGAGCACAGACTGACAGTAAACCATGTTCTAAAAGTCAGTTCAATGATCCATGGTGATAAGAATATATAGAGACAGAGTGTTTAAAATTCTCGCAGAATACATAATAAAGCAAATAAGCTGAAGTCACTTTGAAATGCAAGGTCCTTTAGTGATGCCCACTGAGTCACCTGACATTTTTATAACAATATATATTATTATTCAATCAATTTAAAAATAAATATATGTGTAAGAATGAAAAATTACATTAGCGATCTGATTGTTTTTGAAGCACCGTAAACATAGTTGAAAAAATAACACAATTTCTCCTTACAGGCTGCATGCTGAGAAAAGTTATATACATTAGCCAAGAAATAAAATGCAAATTAAAAAATATATAAACCAGAGGAAAACATTGTAAAATAACTTTAATTTTCAGTTATACTGTAAACTTAAAAAAAAAAACATTCGTAAGTGTTATACAAAGAACTTTAGGGAAGAAGTATTTACTGTAAAAATACTCATTTGACCTCAGAAAGAATTTCTCTAACACAAGCATTTTGAAATCCATTTACCCTATACATGTTTAATTTCTTCAATATAGTGTGTTGGGTGGGGAAAGCTGAACTAAACATACAGGATGCTAAAATACTTCAAAACAGAAAGAGTGTCAGAAGCAAGAGCTATTAGGAGAAATAGGGAATCTAATGTGCACATTTTAGTGAAACCATAACAGATAAGAATTACAGTCTTCAGAACTTCACCATAGTAGTCCCTATTGGCAGATAACAAAAATACTGGAAATTTTTGTTTGTTTCTTTTGTTTTTTTATTTACGTAAGCTCTGTGCTCATCCCTCAGTATAAAAAGCTCAGTACAGAAAAAAAAAAAGAGGATACATGGTTTTGGCACCAGGGAAAACAGTTGCAATTGCTATGTGTATAGTCAAAACAAGTCACCAATTCCAAAGTTCAGTTCTTTCTTCTGTAAAATGGAAATACTACCTCATACAAGTTATTTAGGCTGGGCTTTGTTTATGTTGTTCTTTTAAAGGTACTGTACTGGACCTATATATATATATACTTCTAAACTTTCATTAGGAAACCTTTTTGGGTAAGCAATATTAATTCTAATTCAAATTGGCTATAAATAAAAATGAAATAATTACCTTACTAAACTGGAAGGCTTAAGGTAGGACAATGCTTAAACTAAGACACATGTGCCACCTGGTCCAATGAGAGATGCAAGGGTAAATCTGTGCATTGATAAGGGCAGGATCGATGAAATTACCAAACTTGTTTCCTTCTTTCCACTTTGCCATTCTAAACATCAGGCATTTAGCCATGTATCCAAAGATAAGAAACACCTGTGTGCTCATTGATTAGGAAGACTGTGATGAGAAGAACCATGTTCTGCTAGAAGTCATCCAGGAGAGGGTACTTGAGGCTCACACGGGTTCAGAAGCAGTAGTGGGAGGAATCCTGAAAAGGACTCTCTTATCAAAGGTTAGCAGTGGGGACTGAGGGAAACTTACCGAGCCATTCTGGGAGCAGGTTCTTTACATCAGCTATTAGAAAGGGTAATTTGGGTACTGGTCTTGGTTATTACGCTTCTAAACCTGATTTCTTGTCACCATATATTCCAGGAAATTCTATGGGATAACTAACACCTTTCAATGGATTATTATTCCACTTAAACTAAATACCATCTTAGAATATTGACCGATACAGACTATAGAATTGTTTCTTTAGACTGATGATAATAAATTAGAACATATTTGAATCCCTGGAACAATTATAAAGTGTAAACCATGCAGTAATTTTCTTTAAAAAAAATGTAGATATTCTGAAAAAGGAGGTAATATCATTTCCTCCTAAATCAGATAAGAGGAGTGACTACCTAAAGACAATCTATATTTGAGAAAGAAAAAAGAGCAAAGGCATATTCGAAAATCAAATAACAGATCAATTACAAATGAGACATTGCAAGAACCAAATAGATTAAAATAAGATCTTAATGTTTCTTGGACCATCCCTGATTCCTTAGAACCACATACATAATTTTAAATATACTTAAAAGCGTTAATTTTCTTTGCCACTTTCCTCTTTATAATAAAGCCCTAAAATTATCAAGGCTTTTAGTGTAATTTATAGAAAATAATTATTCACATATAATCTTGATAATTCCAATGATGATAACAATGATAGCAAGGCTGATGGGAAAAGGAGCAAGAAAAAGAGTAAATAACTTATTTGAAAGACTTTATTTAATTCCTATTTTATATGGGGTACTTAGGAAGCTGCTTGAGGTTATGATCTTGAGGTTACAATGATGGAAGTAACGTAAGGGATAATTTTTAAAAGTTTTATGGAGATGTAATTTTCATATCATAAAATTGATCAATTTGAAATGTATAGTTTAATGGTCTTTATTATATTCATAGATCTATACAACACTCACCATAATAAATTTTAGAATATTTTTGTTCTCACCAAATAAAAAACATGTATTGATCGAATACATTTATTTATTGACTCATCATTTGATGGACATTTGGCTTGTTTCCTATTTTTGGTTGTTATGAATAATACAGCCGTGAACATTCATGTACAGTGTTTGTAAGGACATATGGTTTTATTTCTCTTGGGAAAATTTCAAGGACTGGAATTGTTCAGTTACATAGTAATTTTATGTTTGACATTTTGAGGAACTGTCAAAATATTTTCAAAAATAACTGAATAGTTTTTTTTATTTCCACCAGCAATCTATGAGGGTCCAAAATTTACCACATTGTTGACAGTATTCATTGTTGTTCTTTTTTATAAGTTTTTCAAGTGCATGAAAAGGGTATGCTACCATGGTTTTGATGTACAGTTCCTTAATGAAAATGCTAGTGAGCATATTTTCATGTGCTTATTGGCCATTTGTGTATCTTCTTTGGGGAAATGTTCTGTTCAATCATTTTTCCCATTTTTTTTTTTGTTAGGGATTGCAATGTTTATTATAAAAAGCTATCAATTATATGTTCATTTAAATTTTTCTTTAAGTAACAATTCTATCTTTCAGCAAGGCATTATGTTTTATGTAAATTAACAACAGACATTTTAAAATAAATTCAGTTACTAGAGCTGTTTCTCTACTCCTTTTCATTCTTGCCTTTAATCACTAAGAGCTCACATTCATTGGTCTGGGATTGCTGGGTCATATGGTAGTTCCATTTATAAAAAAAAAAAAAAAAAAACTATATACTGCTTTGGATAATGGCTGTACTGATCTACATTCCAACAGACCAGAAAACAATTAACAAAATTACAGGAGTAAGTCCTCACCTATCAATAATAACTTTGAATGTAAATGCTCTGAACGTCCCAATTAAACAATATAGACTTGCTGAATAAATAAAAATATAAGACCCAAGTATATATTGCCTATAATAACTTCACTTAACCTTTAAAGACACACATAGACTGAAAATGAAGGTATGGAAAAATGTATTGCAAATGGAAACCAAAAATGAGCAAGATTCACTATACTTATATAAAACAGATTTTAAGTCAAAAATTGTAAAAAATAATATTTTATGAACATGATAAAGGAATGAATTCAACAAGAGAATATAACAATTGTGTATGCACCCAAAACTGGAGCATGCAGATATATAAACCAAATACTATTAGATGTAATGGGTGAGATGAACTCCAATATGATAATAGCTGAGAACTTCAACACCCCACTCTCAGCACTGAACAGATCATATAGACAGAGAATCAAGAAACATAGAATACACACTGCACTATAGATGAAATGGATGTAATAGACATATACTGAACATTTCATCTAACAGCTGCAGAATACACATTCTTCTCATCAGCATATGGAATATTATTCACAATAGATCATATGTTAGACCACAAAGTAAATTTCACCAGATTTGTAAAAAACAAAATCATATCATGTATTTTCAGACCACAATCAAATAAAACTGGAAAGCAATAAAAAGAGGAACTTTGGAAACTATACAAATACAGGAGAATTAAAGAATATGATACCAAACAACCAACAGGCCAAAAGAGAAATTAAGCGGACAATCAAAAAGATTTTGAAATTAATGCAAATAGAGACAGAACATACCAAAACCTATGAGATGCAGCAAAAGCAGTTCTAAGAGAGAAGTTTATAGTAATAAATGCCTGCATCAAAAAAGTAGAAATATTTTTTTAAAAAGAACCTAACAATGTACCTCAAGGAACTAGAAAAACAAGAACAAACCAAACCCAAAATTAGTAGAAA
This sequence comes from Indri indri, assembly GCA_004363605.1. Taxonomy (NCBI): domain Eukaryota; kingdom Metazoa; phylum Chordata; class Mammalia; order Primates; family Indriidae; genus Indri; species Indri indri. The sequence goes on along the minus strand of RJWJ010025783.1, from coordinate 18,868 downwards.
GAATGAAATAAAGATTGGAGCAAAACTAAACAAACTAGAGGCTAAAAAATGCAAAAGAACATCGAAATGAAAAGTTGGGTTTTGAAAAGGTAAACAAAATCAAGAATTCATTGGCTAGACTAAATAAGAAAAAAAATAGAAAAGACTCAAATAAATAAAATCAGAAAGAGAAAAGAACACAGTACAATTGATGCCACAAAATTATAAAGGATCATTAGAAACTATTACGAATAACTATATGCCAAAATTTGAAAAACCTAGAGGAAATGGATAAATTCTTGGACACATAAAAGCTGCCAAGATTGAACCAGAAAGAAATAAATAAAAAACAAATATGAACAGACAAATAACAAGATTGAATTGGTAATAAAAAGACTCCCACTTTTCCCATTTTTTATTGGATTATTCACCTTTTTGTTATTAAGCTGTATTTTTTATACATTCTGGAGTGGTCTTGTACAATATTTTAAAAAATATTTACTCTATATTTTTGGTTACTTTTACCTGTCCTTGTTTGTGTCATTTTCAGTAAAACATTTTTAATTTAATAGATATTTAAAATTTTTAATATTGATGAAGTCTGATTCATTTTTTTCTTTGGTTATGTGCACATTTTATATCACCTCTGAAGGATCATACCTAAGTCAAGCCCACACAGACTTACTCCCATGTCTCTTATAAGAATTTTATAGTTTTATATTTTCATTTATATCTATAATCCATTTTCAGGAGATCTTTGTGCACGGTGTAAGGTAAGTGTTTACCTTCATTGTTTTGCATGTGGGTATAAAGTTGTCCTAGAAACATTCGTTGACAAGATTATTATTTCTTCATTGAATTGTCGTGACATCCTTGTTGAAAAACAATTTATCATAAATCTAAGGGTTTATTTCCAGACATTGCATTCTATTCTACTGACAAATATCTGCCTTTTGATTGGATTGTTTAATTAATTATTATTTACTGTTATTTTAGATATCGTTGGATTTACTTCTGGGATTTTGTTTTTTGTTTTCTATAAAACTCATGCTTTTTTCCTTCTTCTTTTACTCCTTTGCTGTCTTCAGTTGCATTAAGTAAATATTTCCTATTATAACCCTTTAATTCTATTGGTAATTTTTGAGTGTACTTTTGAATTATTTTCTCATTGGTTGCAGTAGGGCATAAAATGTTTATATTTACTTATGAAAATCTACTTTAATTTTATACTAATTTAATTCATTGAGAAATAGAAACAGTACTTCTATTTAGCTCTATTTTCCTTTTCCCATTTTGTGCCATTATTGTCATAAGTATTGTCTATGTAAGTTATATCCCAAAACACGTTATTGCAAGTATTGATGGATATATATGTGTGTGTATACAGTATACAGTGTATGTATGTACACACACACATACACTGACATACGTATACTTACTTTAAAACTGTGGTTCCCAAACTCTGGCCACGGCCTTGTCCTGGCCAGTGATCTGCTAGGAACAAGGTCGATCATCACAGCCTGAGTTCCACCTCCTGACCCCCACGATCCCCGCCCCTAATCAGTATCTTTCATGAAACCTAGGAACAGGGGGCCACAGGTAAGCAGCAGTCACGCAAGTAAATCTTTATCTGTATCTATAGCCGTTCCCCATCACTCTAATCACTGCCTGACCTCTGCCTCCCCCACCCAAGTTGGCAGAAAAATTGTCTTCCACGAAACTGATTCCTGGTGCCAAAAAAGGTTGGGGACCGCTGTTTTAAAACATGACAGAAGAAAAGAGAATATGTATGTATTTCTAGAGTTGTTGCAGTAACCTTCTCATTTATAATTCCTAGTTCTCTGAAGCCCTGTGGATTCACTGGTGTCACTTCCGTACTTTAATACAGCATTGCATTAACTCACCTCCTTTGCGTTGTTATTCTCAAATATATGGGTTTTTTTTATGTGATATAGGCCTAATACAATTTCATACAAATTGTTTTATGGAATGTTTTTAAAATTAGTGGAAAAGGGAGAAAAATATCCAATTAAACTATGTGTATGTGTATGTGTATATATGTGTGTGTATATTATATATAATATTATATATGTTGTATATAATATATAGTTACTTTTCCTAGTGATCTTTGTCATGTGGATACAAATTACTGCCTTAAGCCACGTGACTTTTGCCTGAAGAACTTTACATTTCTTATATGCAGGTCTGTTGTCAATAAATTCTATCAATTTTTTCTTTGGTGATATCATTATTTTGCCTTCATTTTTTATTATTTTGCTGAATATTCTTGGTTGCTTTTTTTTCTTTCAGCATTTTGAATTTATCATCCCACTGACTTTTGTCCTTTATTTTTTCTGATGAAAAATCAGTTATATTTCTTTCTGGTATTCACTTGTGCAAAGCACGTCATTTTTTCTCTTGCTGCTTTCATGATATGCTCTTTGGATTTGGCTTTCAATATTTGTGCTATGATGTGTAGATGTGGATCTCTTTATGTTTATCTTACATGGAGTTTACTGTGCTTGTTTAGATATATAGATTAATGTTTTCCATCAAATTTGGAAAGGTGTAATGCATTGCTTATTTGAATATTTTTCTGCTTTTTTCTCTCCCCTCTTTCTTTTTTGTACTGCTACGCCATGTATGTTGATGTACAACATTTCTCAGAGGTTTTGTGAATTGTTCTTCATTATTTTTTCTCCACCTTTCATATTATATAATCAGTATCTATTTTTAAGCTCACTGATTCTTTCCTCTGCCAACTCATAGCTAGTGTTGAGCACCTCTAGTAAATTTTTCATTTTCATATTTTTAATTTTCAAATCCAGAATATCCAATTTAATCTTTTTAATAATTTCTATTTATTGATATATTCTTTATTTAATAATGCCTTCATGCCGTTTTTTACTCTTCAAGCATGGTTTTCTTTAAAAATATTTATAATGACTCTGTTGAAGACTGTCTTTTATGTCCCCAACACTTGTGCTCTGTAAAAGGCAGTTCCTGATGACTGCTTTTATTTACTCTCCTTCTAAATATTTTATTTGTATAAATTTAGGGGGTACAAGGGCAATTTTGTTATGTGGATATATTATATTACATAGTGGCAAAGTCCGGGCTTTTAATGTATCCATTACCCAAATAATGCTCTTTGTAATCATCTCTGTGGATCCACCTCTCTTGTGTTTTTTTGCATGTGTCTAAATTTATTCCTGAAACTGGACCATTTAAAATATATTGCAGTGGTTCTGGATACTGACCCCTCCCCTCAGAGACGGGGATGTTGTTTTGTATATTTGTTTATTAGTTTGGTGATTTACCTGGGCTATTTCAGTGAAGTCTGTTTCCCCCACAGAGTGTAGCTAGTGATGACACTTCTCAGACTGCACGGCCTTGGCCATGTGCATAGTCACACTGACCATTTTCCCACCTGCAGGGATCACAATTGTTTTATCTGGGATCTCTTTGTGTCCTTCTTCGATCTCCCTATTAATCTTCTAAGTGGTCTGTCCCTATTTGTATCATACTTAACTGTTGTCCTCTGCTGATTTCTGAGTGATTGCCCTAATACTTGTAATAATATATCCGAAAATAAATTGTTCCACCGTGTGATCCAGTTGAAATTAGAATCCTATGTAGGGCCTGTCTTTGCATCCAGCTTTTGCTGTATTTCTGACCATAGGAGGGCTCCTTTCAGCTATTGTCTCCTTTGTTTTCTTTGTAAAGCTTTAATTATTCTATGATTTCTCTTGATTCTATTGTGCAGCTACCAACCTCCTTTTAATTAATCAGTGCCGTAATATCCCTTGCTTTCAAGAACACCCTTACTTGGTTTTCTCCTATACTCTCTATTTGAAATAAAAGTAATAACCATATGAAGACTTACGGAGCTCTCCAGTTGACTGCCTTTCCCACTGGAGAGAAACTCTGCATAACTTCTACAGAACATGAGTGGGGACAGCCAGTGCTTCTTCTGGAGTGACAACCCTGCCCTATGATTAGGTCTCAGTGACAGCAGTGAACTCTGATCTTTTCAGCTTTTCTTTCTGGTTTGAATCCTCCGACCAATGAGTAATCTGGCTTAAGGGTAATCATGGCCCAGTATGACTCATTTGCCACACCTGAGGTGCAACTTCCATGCTACTAGGGATATGGAGGAAAAAGGGAGTCATATTTCTTTTAGCCACCTTTACTTGGAAAATAACTTCTTCATCGAGGAGGCGGGATGGATGAAAAATAGTGGTGGCCTGCCTCTGCTGAAGAAATTCCATACTACTCGACTGGAGCTAAAAGGAGCCACAGAACATTGCTGTTCTTACCAAGATTTAGGGGACATTATAGAATAGATGGTTCTCTGTTTGATGAATTTCCTTAGTTAAAACAGTATTTTTAAATTGTTTTCTCCAGTATATATATATATACACACATATTTAGAAAGTCTCCAGAAAACGTCATACCACCATCTGTGTTTCTCTGAGATAGTTTTTAAAATACACATGGCATGTCAAAGAAGAAGAAATATCCTACCTTAAAGAAAGGTCAAAATAATATCAATAACTCATAGAATGTATAAATCATGGTACAAAATACTGACATTTTCACTGAAAAAATTACATCATTAGCAATTTCTTTTTTGAGCATACAATATTTTTTATGTTTGTAATCACTTCCTGAATACAAATTATTGGGCCATTGACCACACTATGCTGTACACAACTGTTACGAATAATTATAGTCAGTGTAACTATATCTGCAATTTCCCTTTGAAATATTTCATTGATGTGGAAAGACAGTAGGACAGAGCTATCCAAAATAACGTTCTGCAAAGATGGAAAATTTTGTCTGCATTGTCCAACATGGTATCGTTGGGTAAAGGAGTAATTGAAAAATTGGTATGAGGTTATTAAATCTGAGAAAATTAATTTTTATTTTATAAAATGTTAATTAATAAGACTCGTACGGCTAGGGGGTAAGTATTAGACATCACAGCCTTAAATTCTTCTAGAGAACATAACACAAGACATGAGATTAGTGGGAGAAATTTGGATGCTCAACAGCTCTGTAATTGTGTAGTTCCACAAAGGATTATGGCTCTTGGGTACTCTCTTCTTATATTGAGCAATCAGGGAATATCTGTGAACTACTTGAATGTGCTTTCAATTAGTCAAGGAAAAAAAGAAGTTGGTGAATTATCAACTCAGTTGAAGCACTCAAATGTGAAGATTAAAATGCTTTGTGATTTTTAGAAAAATATTATTAAATGTTTATTATCATAATTACGTAATAATAATATATAGCAATACAGGATAAAATACTAAAGACAGTAAGGTTGTTTTAATACTATTCATGCTCAATAAAGTCATTAAATTATTGTCCAATTTTATTCAAAATGCTATCCAATAATCTTTGTCTCAGGCAGTTAAAAATTTAGAACTTTGAAATTTTAATACTGTACAGAATGTGTTCACACAGATCCCTAATAAATTGCAGTTTCTTACTAAGATAGGTATTATGCATTACAGAGATTTCTACTCCCCAAATGCCCAGAATTATGCTTTATTTGAAACAAACATTCAGGAAATGTTTATTTTATTCCTCAATATATTATTGCAAAGTCCTAGAATATATACTGTTAATAAACAAGTACATTTAGCAGCAATAAATCTGATATATTAAGTGTATTGACTTGCTTAGAGAAAAAAAAAATCTTTGCTTATGTTCCTTTAGAAACAGATCATTTGCAACACTTTAAAAAATGAATATGCTTTTTCTCCCAAGCTAGTAATGGCTTCCGCAGGAAGAACTCAGATGCTTATATGGCACCCTACAGCGCGACGATGGGCAGGGTATAATATAGTAGCCTTGGTGAAAGGGAATTTTATGGTGATCACCCAGCAAATGCTTTTCACAGCAAAATGATCACATAATTATGAGAAAATACGACAAACTCAGAGTTGCGGTACAACTTATCTGTCTCTTTCTGTTACTGACAGTCTTTTCTAACTAACTGTATTTGTCAGGAAAGGGTGAAAATTACAAAGTAAACAAGAGGAGGGAAAAGACAGTAAAAATGAGGTAAGCATGTTGAGTCTGCACCTGCTTATAGCCTTCCTCAAAAACAACTACCACTTTTTAAAGTTTAGTATTGAATCTCTCAATACTATAATAAAACAAAAATAAATCATATAGTGCAGAAACTCTTCCTGCATGATGTCTGTTTTTGTTTCTTCCAAAAACACACATAGGAAGTCCTCATGCCATTTTGTAGAACTATTATTGGTTAGTAGTATTCTATAGTAATAAAGGAATTTATAGAGCAGGGCAGAATAATTAGGTGAGTATTATAATTTTATTTTACATTCAGCATGTATTTATAGGAATTTTGTGTGAAATTACTATCCACTAACAAATTTTCTATGCCACATTACTGAAAAGGTGCTATATCATCAGGCTACAAATAATAGAGACAAGAGAGCCTCAATGCCTTTTTGTTGATCTTTACAGTAAGTGAAATTTGAAAATATCTTAATGTATCTTTTTTCCCCCATTAAGGTAGTTTTGAAGTGGTTTTCTTTAGGAAAAAATTAATAGAAATTAATTGTTATTTAGAAATAATTATTCATTTAAAATATAATTCATTTTGAAGTTTTTTTTTTATCAAATTAAGCACATGCATAGATGGACACACTCCCACACACATGTAGAGGTAATGAAACATACTTGTTAAAGTCCAGAATAATTAGTACTTACCAAAAACAGTGAAATAGAGAAAGTTTTGTTGAATTTCCTAGAGTTTCTTTTACATATAATTCCTTCCATCACATCCTGTTTTCATAGTAACCTTTAATCTCTAAGGATGTCAAAGAAAAATTATGCCAGACAGAGTTAAACAGGGAGGAACTTTATTTGACACTTTTGCAATAGGAAAGATTAAATTCAACTCTACCAAAACAAAAGGCAGCAGAATTTTTAAGTACAGGCCCATTGGTCAATATGATTAGACCATCTCTGTTTGCTAATCATTGCTTATCAAGTTAGGCTCTTACTGTCTCAAACAGACTGGGAGACAAGGACTCTGTCTTTCTTTACATTGAAGTTATATTTCTAAGGATGACTCTCAGGTCCTTGAGAGAGACTATCCTGGGTTATAAAATTGGCAGGAGGCTGAGAGAAGATTTATATATCAAAAGAGCAAGCAAGAATTTATGATCGCAAGTTTTCTACAGCATATGCTGTAAGAAAAGGGAGGTCAGAGGACTATTGTCAGGAAAATGGATGGGGAACATGTGGCTTTCTGAATCCTTGGATGTGGCCTTTTGACTGAATCCAAATTTTATGAAACAAATTCTTTTAACAAAGGTGTTTGTTCTGCGAAGTTTAGATTTGGTCAAGGGGCCGCACTTGGGCATCTGGAGGGGCACGTGCGCCCTAGAGGCCACCCATTCCACACCCTCTATGGTAAAGAATCAGTGATCAGCTTTCCATGTTCTTATACATCATAAAAATACACTGCAAAAATCGTGAAGTGGAATATTTCATTTTACAAAATATTGGGACCAAATAAATATGGAACCATTTAATACGGGATACCCTCAAACTGTACATAAGAAAGACATGGGGAAATTTCAAAGTTATCACCTATTTTGCTTGACTTCTCACCATTTAGAGTATAACTTTTTGGAAAGGTCAGCAATGCCCTATGTATATGCCTTTATGTATTATGGATTGGCATGTTATCTATAATGAAACTAGGGAAGAAGAAAAACTCATTATTCTTGTATTATTTAATGAGTAGCTTCTTTGTTAAAAAGTTTCCAACAGGAGTCAGATTTATGTTACTTAGACATATATCAAATAATTATTTTAATAGGTGGGAGTGAATACAATACGAATCTTAAGACAGTTAAAAATGGGGATGATTAATGTGTGCAAAAATATAGTTAGATATAATAACATTTGATAGCATAACAGAATGACAATGTCAACAATAAGTCATATTATACTTTAAAACAACTAAATGAGTGGAATTAAATGTTCCTAACACAAAGAAACGATAAATGCTTGGTGTGATGAATACCCCAATTACCCTGATTTTATTGACACACATTGTATGCCTGTATCAAAATATCACATGTATCCTATAAATATATACAACTATTACCTATCCATAATAATTAAAAATTTAAAAAATCTAAAAAGACAGGAATCGAGGCACTATTTAAGCTGCTTATTTTGATAAAAACTTCTAACGTGTTAAGACCTAAGGTAATAAGACTTTCCCATTAAGATACTGTTTCTGCTGCCATTATGTCTGCTCCAGTACACTCTTAGTAACTTCTCCTAAGGCTCAGGTAGGCACTTTCATCTTCTTTACGTTATACTGTATAGTGTTGTGAGAGGCGAGAGATAAAACGAGAACACATAGCAAAGATGTGTTGAGGAGAACACCTTCATCACATTCTGCATAGAAGGGAGTAGAATATAGATGGGCTGGAATTAGTTATCAAGCTTTTCAGCATATAAATCAGCTGTGTTTCCTCTTCACTACCTAGTGTTAACCTCAGAAATCCAAAGCCAAGCTTCCATCCACATCTAATGGAAGACACAAGATGATCTTCTTGATAATGGTGCACACACATATCTCATTTTTTATGACAACCTTTCTAGAAGCAAAATAATCAAATGAATTTATACATTGCTCATTAAGAGTATAAATATCTACTGGTAATATTTCAAGCATGTGAAAACTCAAAATACTTTCAATTATCCATTCACTTATTAAATATTTATTGTTCACTAACTAAATAGTAAGGCCTGCACTTTGTGCTAAATGCACTGGTGAGTAAAAGAAACATGATTCTCAAGCTCATGCAACGATGTCTCCTAGGAAAGACACAGTTACAAAAGATGTAAATAATCAAAAAGGTGCAAAATTTATGATCAAAATGATACTAAATGTTACAGGAATAAATTTCAGCGAGCTGCTTTCTCACTTAGAGGATGAAAAAAGATTTCTCTGAAAATGTGCTATCCACATGTGGTAGTGAGAAACTTAGAATAAAAACAAATCATTCATTGAAGATTTAGCTGTGGAGAAGTTGTACCTGCCAACTTTTAAATTGTTTATTTCCTCTTTCAAATACGGTAATCAGATATGGTAGACATACACTAAGGGACCGCCTTGAATAATGCCCTTTACTTGAATGTGGGCAGAACCTATGACTTGTCTTTAACAAATATAAAATACATAGAACAGATGTAAAAGAATATTATAGAATATTTATTGTACCAAATAATGTATAATGAATTCTTCCTTACTCATTCATTGATTGCGTATTGCTTATTAAATCGTTTCTCTACAGTTGACCTAAGTTAACTATAGAGAAAGTCAGTTTCATGCTTTGACTTTCAGGAAAGCATGTTTTTGTTATTTAATTTTATTGATAAAATATTTTAATGACTGAATGTCTCACTTTGTTTCATTGCAAATAAAACTGTGATCATCATTTAATTATATTGACATCCAACCTTATTTTGAATATAACCAATTATTTTGAATATACATTCAAAATTACACCATTTTTAACTGGTATATATTAATATTTGTTGTTGTTTAAAGTAATGTGATTTCAAACTCTGTTCAGAGATTACTTATAGCAACTGTTTTAGGTTTTGCATACACATTCAAAATAAGATTGGTTTTATTCTATAAATTTATATTTTGCACCATAGGCAATAAGTATGATCCTATTTGTATAAAACAGAATATTGTAATAAAGTTAAATCTAATTTCCTTGTGAGTTGCTGAAAACTGTATTTTAAAAGTTGCAACAATAATCTTTTTCTTGGAGACTGTTTCATGTTAATTTTTCAGGCCACGTGTGACTATAACGATATAACTAAATGATTACTTAATTTGCATAATAATTGTGGAGGTAACAATAAGTAATAAGGTATAAAGTGAAGAAAGTTAGAGAAAGACAACACCCTCTTATTCATCATAATTATACTAACACAATGATGTCAAGAATTTTTCTAACTTTCTTAGGGATGCTTTTTTCACCATAATCTTGCAAACCTCCTCATCAATTTAAGCCCTTGTTTTATTGTAATTTTGACTCTCAACTCTTTGGCGTTTCCTCTGTAAGTCTAGAAATATACATATACACAATTACATAGAAGCTTCCTTGTCAATACAATTACTCTAGTGACTTAGAGTGATGTTTTACATTATTTAATAAATCATGAAAAAATGAATCTCATAAGATGGAAAAATATGATTTTTAAAAAATGCGTGTCTCAAATACCTAGCATCTCTGAATTATTTTCTTTATTCTTAGGATATTAGCTTAATATATGTTAGAGTTAAAAGTAAATGAATTCATCATTCCCTTGCGGGGGGGGAGGGGACAAATGTTATAATATAGGTATATTTTGGCATGTAAAATAGTACTTTTAGCAACTGTTTTAGGCTTGTTATTCTGATATGATTTCCAAGGAAGTAGAAACTCAGTTTCTTCCTAATTCCCCCATGGAGTCTATGGCACACAATATGAGCCCTATAATCTGCTATAAAGCAAAAGCGTATAAACGATGTTTACCTCCATACATTTTTTATGGGCATTTGGAGGCTTTGATTCTGCAGGGAACCCATTTCCCTTTTACCCTGGGATCTTTTCCCATCATGATTAAACAAAGGCTCACTCACTAGCACAGCTGAGATAAAAGGATTTTTTGGGCCTCTCTCACATCAGGCAGGTGATGACTGATCCCCATCTATTTCAGGAACAAACTTCAAACTAACCACAGGTGATTTCCTTTCCAGGCTGAATGGCAGAGCAGACATTATGTTTCCCACAACAGCAATCTCCAGCTTATTATTTAGCTCCATGACAGAAAAAACAAGTAAAAGTTCACAGATTTTAAAATATGAGTAGATACAAAGAAAAGGAAATTCATGTAGTTCTAGTAAATCTTCAAAGGATGTTTCAACAAGCATATTAAACTGTATTGTTAAGTTTGTGAAGGCACTCCAATGGCTTACTCACCCATATCACAAAAGTAGATAGGGTTAGATAGATGATAGATGATAGACAGATGGTAGATAGATGGATGAATAGATAGACGCAAAGCAATGTATAGCTGAGCAGGCAGAATATTAAAGAGATGCACTCCTAAACTTTATTAAAAACTTTATTAAACTTTATTTTATTAAGTTTAATTTTAATTACTCCTTATTTTAATAAGGAGTAATCTCCTTACTCCACATATACCAAATACTATCACTGTTAAAAAAGAGAATACTTTTTGAAATATAAATTTATGTGGAATTAAATAAGTTCTTTGTATTTTTAAGCTCCCAAAAGAGTATAAAAGGGATTATTAGATGTCAGAATTCAATAATTGTCTTCATCATACTAAAATTTTATTAGGCACACAACATGCTGGGCATACTTCTGTGTTCCGTGCATGTATCCTGGCATTTACTCTGCTACACATCTCTTTGAGATAGAAGCAAACAAGGGTAGAGATGATAAAGAACCTGCTATAGGTCAGAGAGCTGGACATATGTGATTTGTAATAAAACATAGTTTTGTTTCCTTGTGAAAATGAACATCACTCAGAATTTGTACCTTTGCAGCTCCCTGGCTGAATTGACTGTTCACCTTTTGTATTAGTTTTCAAATTCTTGTATTGAAAGTTTTGCACATTAGAACATTAACTCCCTAAGTGGTAATATTAGTGTTGTATTGTACTATCAAGCAAATTTGAGAAACATTGTCTAAAGGAAATTTAAGCATATTTCTTTATTATAGTAATTATCTGAGATATTCAATTGCTAACATATATTGTGATTCCCATAGGGGCATTCTGGATGTTTGGATTAAAATAACCCTTATTTCGTTGTTTTAGTGAAATAATAATCTCTTAATGAAACAGCATTCATAAGTTTCGTAATTTTATAAAATATTGGAAAAATGGTATAAAGCACTACAGAAGAGTTGTCCTCTATGCCACTTAACTTAATCAAAACTATAGCCACAGATATTATGCAAAGCCAAGTAAGACATTAACTTGATACCTAGATATGACAAGAAATGTGGGATGATGTAAGGAACTAGTGAAAAAAAAATCACTATAATGAGAAAAAAATGAATTCAAGTTTTTTTCCCTAAAAATCATATTATTAATATATTTTAACATGTCTTACTTTTGAAGATGATATGACAAGATATATTATTCAGCCCTCACATATATCTAAGGTATAATGAGAAAAAGTAACCTAAACCTAAGGTATATATTGGCATGGTAATACAAAGGAAAATGATATATACACCTTAAAATACATATTTTAGTAGGCATCTACTTGGGCACTCATCCATTCAATCATTTATCCAATAAGTATTTTTTGATTACCTATGCTATGGCCTAGGCTTGTTCAATGATTAAAAAAAAGATACATACAAATAATTTTAAAAAGAGAAAGATTAGTCTTATAATTAACAGTTTTTAGAGATCATGTAGTAGTAATAATTCCTAGTACTATTACTATTGATAAGTGAAATAATTGATACCTTTTACTTATCACTCACTACAGTAAAGATTCTGGAAGAAAGTACATCACAAAGGTTGAGCACAAGCTATGAAGTCAAAGTGCCTGCACTAGATTCATATATGCATTTTTCTTTGCTGTATAGGCTTGGGCAATTACTTCAACTCCCACACCTAAATTTTCTCATCTATTAAATGAGAACAACAGATTTTTCTGAGAAATGAGATAAATGAAACACATTTTTTAATTAGCATCTGGAAAATAATAACCACACAATAAACATCAGGTATTATTATCTACACCAATGGTCTTCACAATTGTGTTGAGGTACACTCCATAGAAACTTATCAAAAATTTCCTATTTGTGAGCTGGAATGCATTCTACTAAGTGAAGTATCCCAAGAATGGAAAAACAAGCACCACATGTACTCACCATCGAATTGGTCTTAACTGATCAACACATAAGTGCACATATAAGAATAACATCTATTGGATATCGGGCGGGGGAGGGGAGGGGGCAGGGGGAGGAGGGAACGGGTATATGCATACACAAAGAGTGCAATGTGCACCATCTGAAAGATGGACACGCTTGAAACTCGGACTTGGCGGGGAGTGGGGGTAAGGGCAACATACGTAACCTAAACATCTGTACCCCCGTAATATGCTGAAATAAAAAAAAAATAAAATAAAAATTAAAAAGGTAAAAAAATAAAAAAAAATCCTATTTGCTATTTTTAATTGGCATCTACATTTTTATCATGTCTAAATTAAAAATGTCAAAATTTCTAGCATATTAGAAAGAATAGTATTAACAATTTTTTAAATAGAGCTTAAAGGGATTCAATGTCAATGAAATTCCATAGCAATTTTATACTCTCTACCATCCTTAGAATGATAAATGAGCTCTTACTTAAGTTTCTTAAATATTGTGCAGCACTTCTTTTCCTTAATATATTTCAATTTCACTAGCCTCAGAAATTTTTTCTTAGTGTATTATGTGCTCTGTGCCTGAGTAAACACCCTCATACTTCCTTGCAAGAGTTAAAAAGGATTTGAAAAGTATAAAAACATTTTTGAATATGAGATATCACAATATTCCTTATTAGTAAAAATAGCTCAAAACCACAAAAATGTTGTAAATTTTATAATTATTAAACATAAAGGTAAAACATTCTTAGAAATAAACATAGTGAGACTTTTTCAGTTAGTTTATATATGTTTAGATGAACATCACTTATAATGAAGGTTAAACAGGGATCAGCATCAATTATCTTCCTATTTTTCATTTTCATAGATTTAAAAACTGACGAGACATTTAAAAAAGTACATAAAAATGGAAGAAGTTTGAGTATATCCATATTATTCAGTCCTTTGAATCCAAGGTTACGTGCCAAATTTTATAGTAGTCCATCCTTAGAATGCATGCCTCTTGACCTATTAGTTGGCAACTCAGATAAAGTACTCCTTAATTATTTTGGAAGAAGAAAACAATAAGTGAAAGCACTCAACCATAAAATAATTTTTTACCAAACCATTACAGTGGCTTACTGTCTTTATATCCATGTCATAGTTTGAAAGTTCTTTGTTTGACTACTTTTACTTTAACTCTCAAAACAGGCCACGATATGAGATGAGAGAAATTCCATATTTGTAAAGTCAGGTCCGGGGGCTGCAGTTTATGACAACTGAGTTTGGAAAGAGGAACACACAGAGGAGTTTCTGACAGATATTTATTAGGAATGAGTATATGGAATTTGAAGTTCTAAAAATTTATTTCCTAATACTTGCCATAGCCAAAAACATTTTCATGCACCTGAGGAGCAAATGTCTCATTCTGAAGCTAGCAGTCACTTTTCATCCTCAGAGAAATCTTGTAAGCAGCTAACAACTTGTCCATGTTTATAGATAAGGAAACACTGCTTATAGAAACTTGGTAATTTACCAAGGTCACACAAGCAACAGGTGGCTGAGTTGGGATCTGTGCCAAGGCAGTATGACTTTAGAACTTCACCCTCATATCACCTCTTATGCTGGCACAAAATGTGCCTGAGCCACCATATTAAAGTTCACAGTTAAAATTAGACTTACACAATTTGAAGGAAATTGAATTTTTGTTAGGAAAAAGAGAATATAATGTGTAAAACAGAACTGAAATACCTTATTTCATCAATTATAAGATCTAAATCTTTAACAATTCTGAAATCTGGATGCATATTGCAATAATGTATGACCTGGTCTAATTTGCAGGGCTTTTTTTTCTTAGCGATACATGGGTCATAAACATAAAATCTAAAATAAAGAACAATAAAAACAACAAGAAATATCAATGTACAATATAAATGTGAGTAGCTTGCATGAGATAATTTAAAATATAGTGATAAAAATTTGATGACCAAACCAAACTTCATATTGGTAAGAATTCTTGTGCCTATGTACAAAGATTTTATGTGATATTTAAATATTATATGATCTCTACAGTTATTACTACCTTATTAATTTGTACAGATAACTAAATATCAATTATTTTTTCATTAGTAATACTTCTGAAAAAGTGTTGAGTGTTCCGTCAAAGTTTATTTCACTTACTACATACTTTAAAAGATAAGAAATATTAAAACAAAAACAAAACCTGATGACGTTTGATTTCTACATTTTGGATTTAAAATGTCAACAATATATCCATAATCTCTGAAAATTATACATTTTCAAGAGTCAAATTAATTTTAAGACTCAATGAGTTTGAAAATTGCTGTATAATAGCCTCTTGAGGAAGAGGATGTAATGTTCTGTTCAAATGGAAATAAAATGAAGACATTTCTGGTTTTTAAAATCATGTTAAATTCTCACTTTAATGACTCATTTACCACAAATTCAATTATCTCTTATAGTAGCAACATCTACTACAATTAAATATTTGCATAAAAATACCATTTAATAAATTATGTTTCCCAATGTTGTTTTCTCTAAGAAAATATTAGTTTTATAAATTTTTATTTTATGTTAATTCATATTTTATTATCATGAAGTATACGAACGTATGTTTTCATGTTGTTAACATACATTCCTTCAGTTTTAGATTGTAAATGTTTCCCATCATCAATAAATGTATTTAGGAACATTAAATATAATTTAAAAAATAATAAATGTCACTTAATCACTTTAGTGAAGACAACCTCTGCCTAAATAATGTTGTATATCTTTTCAGAACCTTTTTTTATTGTCAGTTAGATAATGTTACTTTAAAAACAGGGTATTTTTTTAGGCCAGGTGTGGTGGCTGATGTCCTTAATCCCAGCATTTTGAGAGGCTGAGCAGGAAGAACCCTTGAGCCCAGGAGTTCAAGGCTACAGTGAGCTATGATCACATCACTGCACTCCAGCCTGAGCAATAGAGCAAGACCCTGTCTCTACGCACACAAAAAAAGAAAAGAAAAGGATCTAAGCTGTCTCCATTGAGTTTCTCATAACAGCAATGATATTTTTCCTAATTATAAAATTAAATTATTGTTTCAAACTAAAATAGGGAAAATATTCAGGGGAAAATAAGGTTTTCTCAAACTACTCAAACCACAAATACAACATTTAAATTTATTTCATTTCAATAAAACGTTGTGTGAGTGATAAGATGTATACAGCATTACACTTTTTCTACTTGTAATTAAATAATTTCATTGTCATTTCTGCCATGAAAATTAATAATAAAATAATATTTTCATAGCTCTTTTAGCCATTATTACTTAATTTTATATTTTGAATTTTGAATCACAAGCCAATGTTTTCAAACGTAGGTGCTTATCCCCCACTGTTAAAATGCTTTGATAGGTACTGACAAGTTTCTCCTTAAATCAAGGAAGACTCCCTTCAACAATTTATGGAATACTAAGTTTTAAATTGAGTGATAAATTGTCCTTAAATCAGCTATATGATGTATAAAAACCCATTAAATAAATTGAAATAAGCAAACTTTGAGAATATTTCCTGGTAAGCTTACCAAATCAAACACATGTATTTATCTCAATGCACATGCAAAATACCACTACAAATTCATAGTGACGTATTGCATTTATTATTCAGAGTCAGATCTTGCAAGGATTCACAAGACTTCATAGGTTGCACTTATATTCTTATTCAATATAAGAATTGAATAAATGTAAAATACATGTTACAGCAGAAGAAGGAAATTACAGGTAATTATAGATGGGTCCAAAAACTTTCAGAGCCCTTTATCTATGAATGGAACATGATTTTAAAATTTGAATATGAACTATCAATAAATGTATGAGGTATCTTGATTTCAGGAGAGTACGGGAAATAATTTACAACTGGGTATTTTTTATCTTGCTGGTTGCACAGTTAAATCCAGTCTCCGTAACAGGTTATACTATG
Source organism: Indri indri (assembly GCA_004363605.1). Taxonomy (NCBI): domain Eukaryota; kingdom Metazoa; phylum Chordata; class Mammalia; order Primates; family Indriidae; genus Indri; species Indri indri. The sequence continues at coordinate 1,951 of RJWJ010025783.1, read as the reverse complement.
TGTAAATCATTAATCTTTACATGCAAACAAAAGTGTAAACAAGCTCACGCTGCCTTCCTCATGAGATCATTCAAACTTTAAACAGATCATTAGAAATCCATAACTAACACATGCTTATTTTGAAAGTGTCTGTATCCGAACATCCAGATACACAGAGGTTTTCATAAAACTGTCTAGGTCCAGTTGAAATATATTAGAAATTATAACAAAAGGTGTCAATGGCTTATTGGAAAATAAAAGGAGAATGGATGAATTAAAAATCACATTAACTATCGAGAGAAAGCACAACTGTAACTTTCTGTAAGGGTGGCAATAGGACATACATGTAGCAAAACAATTTTTTTCTGAAGGAAAGCAAAAATCTTTAGGAATTGGAGGCCACAAGAACCTCAGTGACATGGAAATAAAGTGGATCCACCTGAGCAACGATTAAACAAAAGAACAGACCCTCTTTTCTGGAATACAGCTAGCCTATACATTTCCAAATAAAAAATTCCCAGAAAGTTTGGATAAGACATAAACAAAAGAAAATATATATTAAATGTTCCAGCTTAGAAACTAAGAGAAATTATAAGATGGTAAAAATGTAAGCAAATTTGAATGTCAGAGGGGTAGATAGGCAGTAGTGTCCCACCTATTCCAGGAGTTGACAACCCAAAATAATTGACTGAGGGCAAAGATCACAACCAATGGAGGTTTTTTTAAGCCAAAGTGTGAGGATGCATCCAGAAAAACACAAACTATAGATGTGACTGTTTTCTCAAAGCAGAATTTGAGAACAATGGTGTCCCACAAAGAAGAGGAAAATTAAATAAAAAAGCACCAATGCCAAATTGTAGGCAAACAATAAAACTGAAAAATAGTGAACAGGCTAGAATCTAATAACAAATGTTCTCTAGCTTCTTCTGAAATATGTTTTTGTTTTTTTTTCTCTCTCTCTAGTTTCTCATTTTTACCAAGAGTAAATCATGGTAGGACCTATTTATTTGCAAAATAAATTTTAGTCTTATTACATTTGCCTACATTATTTGCATAAAATGCAGCAAGGCTGCTTAATGGCCTTAAAGGCTTTTTTCTGTTTGTTTTGTTAATTGGCCTTGTTGGAAATTTTTTATAAAGAATGTTAGATTACACTCTTTTTAAAAAGCCTCTTGAGGCTAGTTAAACCAAGGATTTGTCAGACTGTCTGCAAAAACTGTACGAATTGGGCAAATTCCTCTTTCCTTGAGGTCCCAAAATAAGTTTCCTGAACATGTTTGAAAGTGACATTCTTTACCTACTGCAGATTAGAAGTTTGTAAATGACAAGGGCCAAAGCCAGTCTTTCCAGAGGGCTTTTAATCAGCTCTCTAAAGACAATCTTCATTCTTCAAAGCTATCTGGAAATATCTGAAAATATGCCATTGCAGTCAAAGCCCTGGTAAAATATCTGTGTCTCCAATTGTGTCCTATTATAAAAGAAATCAGATTTTTATTGAATATGCATATAGGGGCTGGGCCTAGAAGAAAGGATGAATGGATGGATGGAAAGAATGTGAGCAAGGTGAGTGAGGGTCAGGTGACAATACTGGCCAAAGCTGCTTGTTTGCTGTGTGCGAAGGTCAGACTTTGGTCTCTCCCCTTCTCTCGAAATTATTTATTCCTTCTCGGCCGAGCTCAGGGGCGAAAAGCTGCCACTACAAGTGGTAACCCCGATGTGATTCAGGAATCCGTGCGTCCAGTTTTCAATGTCCGGACTACAAGGGGAATCATCCTGGTAAGGGACAGTCTCGCCCGCTGCTTTGGGAAAGGGACTAACGCGTGTAGTTTCAGAAGGGGATCTTTATTATGGGGCAGCTCCTTACAAAAGATCAGTACATTTATCTGGGCAGTTTGCAACAACTCTTAAAAGCTGCCCAGCGTTCTGTTGAACCAAAAGCTTTACAACAGCTCTTATGCACAGTAAGACAGCA
>RJWJ010025782.1:0-23370 GCA_004363605.1 Indri indri | reverse complement strand
TCTGTAGGTTTCAGTAATTCTCGACTGAGCCTTTTGCTTGTAAAGACCCAAGCTGAAGTGCCCCTCGACATATTGGTGTAGATAGATATCAGGTCTGTTTCAGGGTCTGCTTTGAAGTAAAGATTCTGGTGCTTTTTCATGAGAAGATTTTTCTAGTAAGGTAAATATCTTTCTGGGGATATTATAATTTGGATATTTATTAAGCACCTTTATTAGCTAGTGGTATGATAGCTACCTCCAAAGTTGATTAAACGGGCACAGCCAAGGAAGGGAAGATGGTTCCATCTGTCCAATAAAGATGTTGGCAGCCCTGAGAGAGAGGTCCAGGCATGAGGCAATCTGTCACATCCCAGCTATGCATGTCCTGTGGTGCTCCTAACAGGAACTAAGGTGCTACGTTAGGCAGCTGTCCCCTAGCAGTGGGACTCCTTGATCCAAGGCAACTAGAATTAAACCACTTACCTTTCCAGAAAAGAAGAGATGTATTTTTTGGCATGGCCTAACTCCTTCCCCATACCCACACACTAGGGTTTTTTTGTTTTGTTTTGTTTTTTGTTTTTAAAGGGAACCTCAAGTTCCCTTTAAAGGGATAGGAAGCTGATCCTAATCCTTTGCAAAGGACTATGTGAAAGAGAATTCAGAGCTGTGAATGAATGCACACAAATTTTCTCATAAAACTGAAGCCCATGGGAAATATGGCTGATCCCACCCATCGGGGGTTAGTAAGTCTTCCCACAAGGCTCAGCTTGCTTTACAGCCAAAAATGGAATCAGAAACTCCAATTCATATCATCTGATTCTGATCAAGGGCAGAGTCCTTTGGCTATTCTCTCTGCATTCAAAGAATGTGATATTTTTCCCCTGATGGCACACAAACTCTGTGTGAGTTGCAGAGTCCCAAAGGAGATGTTCCGCATCTGGCGAAAATGAATTTCCATGGAAAATGTGACACAAGCATTGCCTTTTGGGTCTCATGAATCAATGAATCAGGTTCTGTACGAGAAAGACTCCTCATTAAACCTGCACTTTGGGGAAGTTGCTCTCGAAGGGCTTGAAGGAGTCCTGATGGTCCTGAGGGCATTCCTAGGGCCCCGAGACCTGTTTTATTTAAGCTTTAAAGAGGGGGCGATGTGGAGCAGAGAGAAGAGCGTGGAGTTTGATCTGGGCTTAAGTGCAGAGCCAGCTTCTTCCTCACTGTATGATATTAGACAAATTAATTTCTCTGGGCTCTTAGCTTATATTGTCTCACGGACAATATATTAAGTAAAATGCCTAAGATAACACGAAGGATCAGATTATCAAAGGGGATTGACAAGAGTAACGATCTTACCCAGAATCACACTTTACTAATAATTTCAATAAAATAAGCCATTACAAGGCTCAGGTGAAGCAGGGAGTGGCCTGGGACCCATGCAGCTCCCCAGGTCCTTCCAAGTCACATGGTGATATTCTCTTGCCTAGACTAACGCAGAAGATCCTCAAGCCGTGTAAGGGGGCGCTTCACCTGCACAGAAAAGAGCCATCATGAAGTATCTTCAAATTATCCTCAGACAGGCATTTAATCTAATTGACCTTTTGTCCACGCCCATGCCCAATACAGGTGTAAATTCCAGATAAGCAACAAATGAGCAACCTGGGCAGACCAGGTGCCTATTCCTAAAAGGATTCCCCAGATAAGGATCCTGTGCTAGCGAATATCACTGGGGTGTTTACCTGGATGTCTGTCCTTAGCCTGCTCACAGGAAGGTTTGATTAGGTTACCTTCCTTCTTTCTTTCCCATGGGTTTCCTTCTGGCAAAGAGAGAGAATGGATTATGGGCCTGTCACTGGACATCTCCTGCCCAACACCTAACCCAGAGTAGGACTTGACCTGTGCTGGCTTTGATCACATTACTAAGAATAATAGTGATAACAGGACTAGCTTGCACTTCCATTCTACCTGATTTGACAGGTCCTGCATAATCCAGCCTGTCTCCTGCCACTCTCCACTGTGCCCTCACTTCCCCAGTTGTGTGTGATTCTTACCTCTGCCTTTTCTCTCTGCTTCTAGTCCTTCTGTTCTATCAATCTTTCAAGGACAGTCCAAGTGCCCTTTCCCCTGGCAAGAGTCCAAGCCTACATACGCCCTCTTCCGTTTCACCCTTTTCTACCCCTATAATCCAGGATCTAATGCTAAACACAGAGTATCTTACATCACACTGTTTCTTACTTTTGCATGAATGACAGTCTTCTTTGTCCAAATAGATCATGAGTCCCATTAGAGTGAGAGCTCTAACTTCATTTGAGTCACTTACACAAGGAAGTGTCCCTTGAGCCACCTTCCCGACAAATGCGGTCCCCCTGGTAATGGCCCTATTAGCACCTCACTTATATTGTGATGACATCATAATTTCTTGTAATGCCTGATTTAACTACTGTCTTTTATGGGCAGCAAACTCCACGATACGGTCATGTCTCTCTTGCTCGCTCTTATATCCCTAGTGCCTGACACAGCACCTGGCAAAGAGTGGATAATTAATAAATATGTGTTGAAGAAATAGTTTTCTAGAGGCAAAACTAGGTAGAGCTGGGAAACTCATTAATTTCTATAATGAACATATGGAGCATCTCTTCTGGGTACTCAGGATGCAAAGATGAGTAAGACTTGATTTCAGTCATCTGGTTTCTGGACTAAAAGAGTTTGAGTCAATTTCTTTACCAACACCATTTGGGTCGCCAGATATGTACAAAAGAGATATGCAGACAAAATCAAAACCAGATCTCATTAATTAAGCCCAATGAGTTAATGACAGGAAAGGAGAAAAATCAGGGGACCGCAGCTCTGGAAGGCTGCAGGTGCTCTCAGGAAGACATCCTACCCCTGTGACCGCTCTTCCTCCCCAGATGGCCACCATACATGCTTTACTACTGGCCCCCGTGCATGTGAAAAGCAATCCTTAAACTGAGCTACAGTTCCACAGCTAGTGTATCTCTTTCTTGCCTCTCACCTCCCTCTTCCTTGTAAGCAGTACTCCATTTGTGCAGGCATATGCCAGGACCCATCTCTGGCATCGTTGTTTAGAACGATGCAATCCAAACAGCATTCCAACCTGTTGGTAACAGATTTTGGCCACCAACATAACAAAGTCAAAGCGATATGTTAATTAACTATAATATTCAAACCAAATAATAATACATAATTTTATCTGTCTTCTATATAATAGAAGACACCATATTGTCATTGCTTTAGCTAGGTCAATGCACTTCTCATGGGTTTAGAATGAGGTGAGTCCGTTTCTCTGTGTTCTGAGAAACAAGGGAAGCAGTGAATTTGGTGTTTTTTGGTTAGATTTTATGCAAGCTAAAGAGAACCTCTGGTAGACCAACCTCTGAACTCTTCCAGGGAGAAGGGGTTGGGACTACAGAATCAAGGCAGAGAGAGAGAATGGATCACAGGCCTCTTGTTTAACATTTCATGGACTCGTTGATGATATTTTCTCAAACATACAGGATGACTCCCTCCCTCCTTTCCTTCCTTCCTTCCTTTCTTTTTTACTGTCTGTGCCAAATAATCATGTCATGTAGCTCATTTATACCAATATCACCAGCTGTCTTTAGCCAGCCAAACGTCAAAAAGATTGATTCTCTCAAAACAATCTGCTGGCTGCTTCTTTTTCCCAGTTAGATTTTTCCCCTCACCAATGCTCCTGTCTTTTTATTTCCTCCTGGAAGGGCACCTCCATGCTCCTTGGTACACTTTCACAGTCTGTTTCCATGCCTCGTCTTCCTCGGTGGCCTTATGTTAGCAACTATTTCTCTGCCCTTCCCCTAAGCCAGAGGTCTTGGAAGGCAGGATCTGTGCCGCATTTGCCTCAGCATCCCTGCTGCCTTCCAGCAGCCTGGCACATGGCGAGTGTTGAGTAAACGTTGGAATTTAATGAAGACATTGAAATGACGTTGAACCAGAGAGCAAACACTCACCGTCTGGGAGGTATAAAAAGAAGTGTGTTTAATGATTCAGATTTGAGTACTTCATCCATCTGTGATGGAGAAACCAACGGCAGGGATTCTATCCACTACAACACTCCACAGGGAGTGGAGAGGCAGTACCAGGAAAGAACAATAGAAATGTCACCTGTGCCTTATGTGGTCTCTGGGGACAGTTGGACAACACCAATTTAAAGGAAAACTTGGGGGGGAAAAGACCAAAGAACTCCTTCAACTGGTTTTAATTAAACCAATGTAACCCCTTCCCCACTTATCAGAAGTCAGTGCATTTTCCTTCCGCTTTCTACACCATTTAGAATTCTGACCAGTAATCCCAGAGGACTCCATTTTTCCAGATAAATTTTAGTACCATCGCTAATGCATTCATCTGGATTGGAAATGAAGGCAAAAAGAATTGCAATTGCTGCAGAGGCCTCTTCTGCCCTCCTCCCCCATGTGTCTACAGGAGGTCTGCAGCCCAGAAGTCCACAGCGGGGGATTGACTGGGGGTGTCCTGGGGAATGTAAACAGTATGAAACCAGAACCTCAGAGCTTTGGTGAGAGGGCAGAGTCTTAAGAGGTCCTTCTCGCTGCTGATGCGCCTGTGAGTCAGAGTTACCTGGACTTCTAAAAGGGATGGATAAGTCATTATTCAAGTCTGACTTGGACTTGAAGTCAGATCTGTCTTGCACTGTAAGCTCAACTCTGCGGTTCCTGCAGCCAGCCTGGCCTGCTTCCAGAGTGCACAGCGTCAACAACAGAAAAGGTGGAACCAATTCAAGTATCTGATTTTATTACTGCCCCTCTGTGCACAGTCCTAGCCGCAGGCACCCAGCCACCTAAGACATTCCCTTGGCTCGTCCCCAGGATGTAAACATTTGCCTGATGGATAAGTAGTTGGCATAAGCACGTTTAGTTTCTCAGAGGAAAGATGAGGTCGTATTATTTGACACAAATCATTATGACTTATATACAGAAATAGGATTGGAAAATTTCAGTGAATGCGGTTTGCTTTCTTTCCAATGCCTTCAATTTCTCATCAGAAGTTTAAAGTGGATTTGCAGACTGTGTAGTATGAGAGTTTCCAGACTTCTCTCTCCCTCCTAGAAAGGTGGATGTTTTATTAGAAGCAATAACAATGGCAATTATTGATAAGGCCGCCATCAATAATGACTGACATGGTATTATTACACTCAGTGAATCTCTGCCTCATGCCAGGTGCTGCACTAAAGCCCTTTACATGAGATACCCTGTGTTAGTCTGCCAGGGCTGCTGTAACAAAATACCGCAGACCTGGGGGTTTAAACAACAGAAATTAATTTTCTCACAATTCTGGACACAAGAAATCCCAGATCAAGGTGCAGGAAAATTCAGTTTCTGGTGACGCCTCTCTTCCTGGCTTGAAGACAGGCCTTCTTGCTGTGTCCTCATATGGCCTTTGTTCTGTGCACATTGGGGAAAAAGAGAGAGAGATCTCTGGTGTCTCTTCCTCTTCTTATAAGGACACCAGTCCTATTGAATTAAGGTCTTCGTGTTAACTTGGTTATCTATATATAGGTCCTGATTCCAAACACAGTCACATTGGAGATGAGAGCTTCAGCATATGAATGGTGGCGGGGGAGCACAGGTCAGTCCATAACAACCCTACTGAACCCTCACCACAGGCCTGGGAAGCCAGAGGCATTCTTCACATTTTCTCAATGAATAAACTGAGAGTTAAGTCAGTTGCCCAAAGTCTCGGCGCCAATAAGTGAGTTGGTGGTGGTGGTGGTGGTGCCTTTTCTTTTTATAGAAAAGAGCTCATTTATATAAATGTAGGGTTGCTAAGAGAAAAGTCAGAAGGAAACTGGCAGGTGAAAACTCAAGCAGAGCAATGAATCCACGGCTGTTCTGTTCAGTCGAACGAGTCCTGGGGCCCTGTGCTGAGTTCCAGGGAGAGAAAGACAACATGACCCAGTCACCATCTTCTGGAAGCTCACTGTCTCAGCAGCAGTGGAGGAGGTCCTGATCTGGACAAAACTGTAAAGTAGGGAAGTGACCCCTTGGTCCCCCACTTCCTTTTCTGAGAGACAATTCTGGGTCCCCATTTGGTGCCACTCTCCTCAGAGGCCACGTCCTTCAGTGGCCACCTCCAACCTGGCAGTTCGCACCCCAGTGCACCCAGAGTCTTCAGTGGTGGGGACCCACCTCTTATTGTCCTCCCCTCACCCCTCCAATCCATTCTCCAGAACTTTCTTGATCTGTCTTCCATTAAAACATCTTTGTTCCAAGTCCCATCCCTTGAGGCAAGTCTCAGCTAGGAAAGGAAAGGTCACGGTTCATTTGTTACTCCTCCTGGGTAATACACTGAAATTTTATTGGTGGCCTCTGGAGACTGGTGACTTATGGCACGAATCTCAGGCACACAGCAGGCAGTGTGGTGGGAATTTTTTGATAGCAGGCGGGTTTTTCAGTGGACACCAAACCCATGGTGAGAAAGACAGAATCCATCCTGGGCTTTTTGCAAATAAGGCTGTTTCCCCCTCGACATAGAACGATGCTAAAGGGTGACCAACAGCTGTTGTTAGTGTTGCACTCACATCCCTTAGACCATACATTTTAAAGTGTGGAAGGCCGTGTTGCTTCTGGTCGCCTGCCAATGACATCCCTGGGAGTAGCCCTCAACCAATGATGCTCCAGAGATAGGGTATAAGTACCTCAGCTCCTTCATGCTTTGGGTGGGATCATTCTGAGGCATGTGTTTCACACCGTGACCCCAAATCTCCCTGTGGAGCTCAGTGTGGAAGCTGGTATAATAACACACCCATTGTTGGCCACCTCCCCTTCCCTGTTTCACTCCTACACTGGCAAAGGCTGTCTCCTGCACTTCACAAATCCACTGCGTGCACTCCCATCCTCTTCTCAGGGTTGGCTTCTGGAGGGAGTCAAACTGAGACAGGGCAGCCCTAAGAGAAACAGGCAGAGGAGCGCAGCCAGACAGTGTGCGGGTCTGGCTCTCCCCTCACGCCAGGGGGTCCGCAGCCCCCTGTGGGAGCCTTCCCGGCACCCCCACCCCCACCCCCCGCATGGTCATCGGAAGAGAGTGGGAGCCCACGTCAGAACTGCTCTGCTTGTGGAGATGTCTGAAGAGGACAGTCCCAGCTGACCGTGCTTCCGTAACTGTGGACTGTAACCTTTCTGGGTGGCATCTCAGCTGCGGTTGGCTCTGCCAGGGCATATGGGCAGGGCCCTGGGAATTAATCTGCTACAACGGAATGCGTGGGACGTGGTGTCAGAAATGCTTTGTTTGTATTCCAGCTGTACCATGTCTGAGCTATGTGGCTATGCGACTTCTCGGGGTCTTGTTTTCCTCATATGCAAAGTGGGATAATAATTGCTGGCTCGAAAGACTGTTTCAGGGATGATGATAATTAGCTAACAATATTGGAAGGGACGTATACGACGTGAATGCAGTTCAACAACCCTAGGAGGGTGTATCACAGATTCCTTACCCAAATCTCTTGAAGACAGAGGATTTTTGGAACTCAGAATTCACAATGAATAAAGGTAACAAGGTAAATGTAACATGTATTACAGAACCCCCATTAGGGTCTGGGGCAGTCCCCTAGACCCAAACACAGTATTTCTGCACCTAAAATGGGAAGATTCATACTAAGTAAATAAAGCCTATAAAAAGTTTTGATTGGGAGTTGTAGATATAGGACTGTGGCCCAGAGAAGTTAAGCAACTTGCTCAACATCACACATCAGGATTTGAACCCTGGAAACTAGCTAGAGTCCCTGTTCTAACCACTACACTGCACTCCCTCCAGTGATGAAACCTCCTCATCAGAATGAACGAAGAATTTAGGGACTTGTATCTGATTCATAAGGGAGGTGAGAGCTGCTTTTTGTTAATATCATCAATACATTTATATAGATTATTTCTCCCAGAAATGAAATCAAAGATACAGTCACATTTGAAATATTAATGCCACAAAGTATCTCCCTGCAAAAAAAAAAAACCTACTATTTCTTGAAAATGTGCTGAATAGTTTAAATATGTTCATCTTATTAAATTCCCCGAAGAGCCCTAATCAGGTGATTTTATTAGTACCATCCCCTCTTATAGACGAGAATAAGGAACTTACTCAACGTCACCCACAAATAAGTGGCAGGCAGGAGACCCAGTCTGGGTCTGTCGAAGCCTGTGCCCCTTCCGCTACACCACCCTGCCACCAAAGGGCAGTACATGCTGCCGACAACCATTGTGTGGTTCACCCAAGGTCATAGGCAGAGCCGGCATCCAGAGCACCCAATACCTGGGCCTCGTGACCTTAGAAAACCTTGCAGTGATTGACTTCCATTCTGGAAAACTCCGCAACTCAATATCATTTCTTTTTGCTGCCCACTCTTGCCACTCTGAGAAAAGAACAGTACCTAGTGTTCATGAGAAGATGCAACACAATTGATCGGAAAGAAAATTTTATCTTGTTCCAGTCCTGTCCATAGTGTTGTACCAGTCTATATTTAGATAAATGTTCTGCACAGCCAAAGAGGCAATAAAAGCAATTTTAAAACGTACTAGGCTTATGCCAGGAAACAATAAGAAGCTGCAAGTTCTCGTTCTTTGCGCAAAGAATGACTACTTAAAAAACAAGAGACAATAAAAACAAGCAATCTCAGCAAACACAATGGTGCTTGCAGGTCTGGGGCATCTCATAATCTCAGGGCAATTGAAGAAGGATGAGGATAGCAGGGCCCTCCTCTGTCTTTACAGAAACGAGGCCCTAAGGGGGAGCCTATCCAGGCCTCAGTCCCAGCTGCTTGTAGAGTCAGGAGGGAAGGCTGAGGAGGAAGCCACGCGCTGGCCTAGGGATCATCTCTATGCCCAAGGTGTCAGCAGGTACCTCTCACCCTCGAGTTGACCTTCATATTTCAGAAAGAGGAAATGAGTTTGAGAGACAATTAAGCTTCATTCATTCATGGGTTTGAGGGCTTGATGAGCAACCAAGCTCTTCAAGGTCCAAGCTTTTCCCATCCTCTCAAGAACCCCTATTCTGGGATCTCCCACAATGTTGTAATTCTAGCGTTGTTTATAGCAACGTATGTTTCAAACATTAACTGTCTTCCACTATGGTTATTTGCATACATGTATTATCATTTCTACTAAATTATAAACTGCTTGAGGGCAGAGAACTGTCTCGTTATTTCATAACCTCTATAGAAGCTAGCATGGTATCTACTAAACTGAGATTTTTTTAGATGGATCTATGTTACCCAAAGCCTTTTAAATGCTACTTAAAGCATACACACACACACACCCACACACACCCACACCCACACACACACACACACACACACACACACACACACACACACACCCCTATCTGGGCTCAGAGAGTATAAATAACTTGCTCAAAGTCACACAGGCAGTAAGTGGTAGGCCGAGATGTCACCCAGACTTATATCACACGTAAGCGCCTTTCCCTTCTTTTGCACCATGGAGCAAGAGATAGATAGATGTACTCCGAGACTGGGGTGTGGTGGAATTTGGGACGACTCAAGCTGGATTTCGAAAAGTTAGTATCTGACCAGCCAAAGAGGTATTGAGACTGGAGAATCACATTCCTGGTTGAAGAAATATGAGTAAAAGCAATGAGGCCTGAAAGTGTCTGGCGTGAGAAGGGGCGGCCCTGCGAAAATAACAGGAAAATACCCAATCCCACGATTTCCCCATTAAAGGTTAAGATCAATCCTGTGGGTTCTCTCACTAATAGGCACTCTGCAGAAGTTCTGTTTTGCACTTCTGAAAAGAGTTGAATAGATGGAAAAAAGACGTAAATCTCTCTCTTTCAAAATTGTTTTTTGAGAATCTGCTCATCTCCTGTATTTTCATTTTGTGTCCTCTCAATAACCCAAGCCAGAAGCTTTGGAATCACCCCAGGCTTCTCCATCTGCTGACCATCCACTGCCCCACATCCAAGCATTAACCGGATCTAGTACAAACCTCCTCCTTACTCCCCGTCCTCTCCATCTGTAGTTTAACCAACTTTATTGAAGCTCTCGCATGGAACATTCCAACAGTCTCCTGATTATGCGTATATGTCTACTGTTGCCCACTCCATCCCTTTGCGTTCTACGCAACGTACAGTCAGGATGAATTCTGAAACAGAAGTCTCACCACCGTACTCTTCAGCTCACCTTTACTGGGTCACTATTTGTATGATGGACCTGTTCTTAGCTTCTGGCCTAGCTTTCTGGACCTGCACTATCCGATACAGTGATCACTATCCACATGTAGCTACTGAGCACTTGAAGTGGTACTAGTCTAAATTGAGGGGTGCTGTAAGTCCAAATTACACACCAGATGTCAAAGAGATAGCGCAAAGAAAAAAAGAATATAAGACATCTCATTAATAATTTTTATATTGGTTACACATGTTGAAATAAAAATATTTTGCATATATTGAGCTAAATATACATTATTAAAAAGTACATATATTTTACGTATTTTAATATGGCTACTAGAAAATTTTAAATTATATATGTGGCTTGCATTACGTTCTAATTTCCTCATCGTATCTCCCTACCCTCCATCTTCCCCACCCCATACCTTGATGACAACACCAGGCATGTTAAATAACTGACAGTTTCCTAAAGCAAGCCATGGTATTTTATAATCTTACCTATACAGTCCCCTTTAAATGAAAATTAAATGCCCTTCAACTAGCACACCCATCCCACCTGTGATGGCTTTTTAAAAATATCCATAAATCCTTTGATATTCCTCCTGTCAAAAGGTAGATTCTAATTCCCCTCCCCTTGTATATGGACTAGACTTAATGACTTGCTTCTAATGAACAGAATAAAGCAGAAGTGCCAGTGGCATTGAAGTGTTTGGTCTTCCTCTCTCTCTCTCTCTCTCTCTCTCTCTCTCTCTCTCTCTCTCTCTCTCTTTCTCTCCATTTTTTCTCTGGTCATTCACCCTGAGTGAAGCCAGCGAAGCCAGCTGTCATACTGTGAGCTAGCTCAAGCAGCCATATGAAGAGGCCCACATGGAAGGAACTGAGTCCTCCTGCCAACAGCCACGTAAGTGAGCCATCTTGGAAGTGGGTTCTGGAGCCCAGTCAGCCTTCAGGTGACGGCAGTCCCAGCTGATGTCATTACTGCAACCTCATAAGAGACCCTGAGCCAGAACCACCCAGCTAAGCTATTCCCAAATTCCCGAACCACAGAAACTGCTGTTTCAAGCATCTGAGTGTTGGGATGATCTGTTACACAGCAATAGACAGCGAATGTGCCATCCACGCCCTGCGTGCTCCCACTTCCACCTGAGGACAGGAAAAGAAGAGAGAAGAGAAGCTGCTAAGAGCTCAAACTTATGTTTTGTCTACTTAGATCTCAAGATTTGATTCAAAATCATTCCCTCTATGAAGCCTTTCCAAACAAACCCCAACCAATTCCCATATGTCTGTAGAATTTTTTTAAATCTAGAAATGTTTTTATGCATTTTGAGCTCAATGTCTTAACTAAAAGCATATTTCCTGTTTTTAAATTAACTTTTCAAAAATAATTTTTTTTCTGAATATAAAAGTGCTAAATACACATGGCAGAAATGTGGGGACAGTGAAAAAGAAGGAATTTAAGTCACCTGAAATGTGACCTCACTGAAGAAATCACCATTAATATTGGAATACCCCTTTTTGCATGCATTTTTATATAGATAAGAGATTTTGCATATACAGTTTTGCATTTTGCATTCTTCTTTTCTCATGAAATGTCCTTACCTCTCAGTTCCTTGAACTCCTCATTTCAGCTGCTGACTCCCTGGTCAGATACTAGTAGAAACCCTTGCTACTTGAAGGGTGGTCCTTGGACTGGCTGCAGTGACGTCATCTGATAACTTGTCAGAAACACAGAATCTCAGACCCCATCATGCTCTCACCTCAGGATATTTGCACTTGCTGTTCCCTTTGCCTCCAGTTATCTTCAGGACTCACTCCCTCACTGCATGCTGGTCTCTGCTCAAATATCACCTGTAGGGAAAAGCCATTCCTGACCACCCTAACTATGGTTGCATTCTGTCACACTCCATCCTGTTACCCTGCTTTGCTTTCTTCATAGCATTTATCACCACTTGACATTATTTTATATGTATTCATTTCTTTATTTTCTTCCACATATATTTATGCATCGGACATTGTTCTAAGCTTTGGGGACACTGAGAGAAACAAAATAAGGTCCTTATGTCTTCCAATCTAATGTAGGCATGCTATACAAATACAAGCTGCTAGTTATTATTTCATGGTTTTACTTATCCATTCCTTCAAGAAGAGGCCCAATCCCCATCATCGATAGAAAGCTCCATGCCATATCCCACAACTTAAACCCACCCCGAATATTCCAGTTTTTCTTTTACAGAGAATTTCGCCATGTGCTTTTGTGCTGTGCTGAGCTAAGTTTAACTTGGTTGTTTTCAGTCCCAATGAATTGCTCCAGTACAGCTTCCCTGCAGTGGAAATTTCCCTTCCTTGATATAAGTCTCCAACTACCTAGATGGTGGTTGTCTCGTCCTTGTGCAGTTTATCCGAATTTAAAGAATTCCCCAAAGTGGGACCATCCCCAGCAGCAGCAGCAGCAGCAACAACAGCAGCAGCAAGATTAGGCCTGAGAAAATTTTCAAGGGGCAAAGTTTGTATTTGGTGTCCTCCCCCTTCTTCTTCCTATACCTTTGCTGTGGTTTGAATATTTGTCCCCTCAAAACCCCATGTTGAAATTTAATTGCCATTGTAATGGTATTAAGAGGTGGGACCTTTAAGAGGTGATTAGGCCGTGAGGGCCTCACCCTCATGGGTGAGATCGGTTCCATTATAAAAGAGCGAATTTGGCCCCCTGTTGCTCTCTCTTGCCCCCTGCCTTCTGCAAGAAGGCCCTCCCCAGATGCTAGCCCCTTGATCTGGGAACTTCCTAGCCTCCAGAACTGTGAGCTAAGAAATTTCCATTCATTACAAATTGCCTAGTCTATGGTATTCTGTTATAATAGGACAAAATGGACTAAGACAATGTTATTCCAGGTCCCTTCCCTGGGGAACTGGCTCTCAGCTGGTTATCATGCATTCCCTCCTAAGGTGGCAACTTACGCATCAACAAGAAGTGCTCAGAGACTTAAGAGGAAGAGAACATCAACAGCTTATTTCGTGCTGGTTTCATTTATCCTCACACATCGTTTCTCCACATGAGGAACACACAATCCTGGAAGGACACATTTTCTCCTTCAATTTACAGATGAGAACATAAGGCTCTGGGACATTATGTAACTGTCCCATGTCACCTGGGTGGTCTTAACTCAAAACTCTGCTTTTCAAGTCCCCTGAGCCTCAAAAATTCAAAGGAGCACAATTTTAACAGTGGATTAACAAAACCCGTGACTGGAAGGACTTTTTTTTTTTTCCCAAACAAGGGTGGAGGTGGGAAGAAGGTAATCAAAGTGATGGTGGGAAGGAAATATATGTATGTCAAGACCCTTCAATCACGGGCTTACCAAACTTTAGAGCTAGAAGGGATCTCAGTATCTGCGCCAACCACTTCATTTTACAGAAGTGGAACATTAAGGCCCAAAGTGGATGAATTATGTTCATTTATATCTAAAGGACTGATATCCTAAAATCCAGACCTATTTGATTAATTTACAGGAACCAAATTTTCTAATAATCTTACTTGGGGCGGACGAAGAGATGACCAATTTTTAACCCAATTTTCAAAACCACGGTGTCCCCATCTATGGTCATTAACAGAAGTACAACCACCATAATTTTATAGTTATGTGGGGGGAATTACCATTTCTAAGTAGAGTTCCCAAATTGAGCAGTGTTCACATGTCTTCATTCCCCCACAAAAATGTTGGATAAATAAATGCATAGTTTTAGCACAAGAAAGGATGTGTAAACAAATAGTAAGTAAGCTTATCAGGTAGACATTTTGTTTAGAAACACCTGTTTTTATTTCTTAAAACTACAAAGGCAAGGGATTAAATATAGCAGATCTCACAGCATAAGCATGTTTACAAAAGCATATAGCATGAGATGTGATTTCTCTCATGGCCCAAGGAACATGGGGCTCTGCTTTGTGTACGAGGTGGACAGAGCAGAGAGGCAGCTGCTCTTTGCCCCATCCTTGGAGTGGTAGGGATAGAACCAGGTGGGGAGTGATCCCTGCATGTACGTTAGAATGCAATCAAACAAAACATTCATCGAGCTCCTACCCTGTGTCAAGTACTGTATTACCATTAGGTAGGAGGCAGTCTGATAGGTAAGATAAATGTATATTCAGAAAATTAAATAGTTCTTGTGAGTATAAATACGCATGTTAACGATAACTAACACCTTCTGTTTGCAAACGTAGCAGGGTAATATTTTGACATATTAACTGATATGTTTTCTCTTCTCAGTAATTCTTGTTACCTGTGAACTTTTTCCCATATAGGCTTTCTTGGCACACAGCCTCGGGGACAGGATTATGCTACAGAACGAAAGAGGCAAATTCTTGGCTTTTGAATTTCAAAACCTGAAATCTTGGCAAAAACAGTATGTTTGGAAGAAAAATAGATCCGGAAATGGTCAAAATGAGTTCTCTCTACCCCTAAGATGAGATAAAACTAGAAAGAAAAAACTGTGGAGAGAAAAGGGAGCAAAAGCAGAAGGGCAGACCCATGCATGGGTCACAGAGCAGACACCCATGTTCCGTCCCCTCCGCCCTGACCCCGTCCGACTGAGCTCCCGGTGCAGAGGACAGACAACAGGCACTCCAGGGAAAACAGAGGAAACGTACAGGGGATCTGTGGCCAGCACCCGCGCCCACCCCGCACGCCTCCCGCTGCTGCCTCCAGGCTCTTGGGGCCCATCAGCCAGCGCGCTGTGGAGACAGCAGAGAACATCTGGCTGGAAAAACATTATCCATACAGAGAGCACCTGAAACAGCCTGAAAGTCCCCCCACGTGCCCATGGGGTTCACACCAAATATTTTCAAAGAGCTCAAGACAAATAGGCAAGAGAGACCCAGATCTGAAAGATCTTGTGGCCGAGGTTTAGGAGGACTCTGGGTGACTCGTGTGGACCTAGGGCACTGCGCGGTGGTGCACAGTTCAGCCGACGCCAGAGTGACTAAGGAGAAACCCTAAGGACTGACGTCCGTCCCCCAACTCTCTCTCCCTTGTCTCATGCTAATGCACCCTGAAAGCCCCCTACATCTACATGAACACTCCAGGCTCGAGATCCCACAGCAATAATTCTCCATTCCCCAGAAAGGAAGCCACCAGGCTCCTCGTAAACCCAGCTCCAGCCGTGCATCTGTATTTAACCAGCTTCCTGCGTATTCTCTCAGGATCCAACTAAATCCCCTGCGTTGTACGCACAAGGGCTTTCTTGTTCCAGTCTTAGGAAGTAAAGTAAAGACCAGGACAACCTAGTCTGTGTAGTAGCCCCTGGTGCATCAGGAGAAGGAGAAGAAAGTCTCCAGTGACCCTGGGTTCCTGATACACACAAGATCTCCCTTCTGAGTGCAGACAGCAAATCCAGAACCTGAGGAGGGCAGTGGGGAAGTTTCTCTTCCAAACTCTCCTCTCTCCTCAGCCGCTAGGTCAGCCCTTTTCCCACGTTGGGGGAGCTTAGTGCCCTTTCCTTCTTTCTGTGTCTTCTTACCATCCTCCCATTGCATCCTGAAACTCACTTCCATTAAAGTGACTCCGAATAGTTTAAGGTTTAACTCCAACTCCTCTGTTCTCATGGCTATTCAGTTGTTAAATATACCTTCTGGCTCTCTCCCCTCTCCTTTCCATTACCTGGAAATGCTGCTCTCTGAATACTCCTTCCCCTTGGTCCAGGAACATGGCAGAATTGCACTTCTCCTCCTTCTTAAGGTTGGTCATGGCAGCCATGTCATCTGCTGGCAGGCGAAAGGTGGGCAGGAGTGACATATGCTGCTTCCAGTGGAAGCATTTAGTTGCAGTTTGCGACACTGAAGCACTCTCTGCCTCCTGCCACTGGAACCGATGACATTCCAGATGGTGGATGCTCTGTCAACCCGATTCCCAGAGTAAGAACCCCCAGTCGATATGCAATGGATATGTAATGGGAGCAAGAAATAAACGTCTGTTAAACTAAGTCACTGGTTACTGCATCATCATCCAACCCATCCTGACTCACACACCTGGGCTACTGTTGGAGTTCACTTCTCAGCTGAGCTCTTAACACATGCTACTCAAAGTAGAGTCCACACACAGGTATCAATCCACAAACTGTTGCTAGTCTGCAATGAAATAAGTACAGAAATTGAGAATAAACATTTAAAAATACTTATAACAATTAAAATAATTAATTTGACACGTTGAGTTTAATAATAAAATATTAGGGTTTGTAATCGCCCCATATCTTAGCACTGCGCCTTGCCTATCGGAGTGATAAAAAATATTTGGAAAATTAAATTGGATCATTGTTTCATGATTAAGAAGTAGAACTGGCCGGGCGCAGTGGCTCACGCCTGTAATCCTAGCACTCTGGGAGGCCGAGGCGGGTGGATTGTTTGAGCTCAGGAGTTCAAGACCAGCCTGAGCAAGAGCGAGACCCCGTCTCTACTGAAAAATAGAAAGAAATTAATCGGACAACTAAAAATATATAGAAAAAATTAGCCAGACATGGTGGTGCATGCCTGTAGTCCCAGTTACTCGGGAGGCTGAGGCAGGAGGATTGCTTGAGCCCAGGAGTTTGAGGTTGCTGTGAGCTAGGCTGACGCCACAGCACTCACTCTAGCTGTGGCAACAGAGTGAGAAGTAGAACTACAGTAGGATCTCAAGCAACAGAAAACAGATCTGGGGGATATTTGAGTTGAAATCGTCATTGATACGTTCCTGAAATCTCTCTTTTTGCCAGGACATAATTTATCTCCAACAAGCAGAGAAACTTTATGAGTTCTTCCTCATTTACTATCAAACATTGTTTTAGGTTTGCCTCCAAAAGAGCATGGACATGAATGTATTTAGCCTCTGGAATAACACTCCGTAAATATATTACCTGTGAATATGGTTTTCAGAATTACCCATAAACAACCTGACATTTTAATACATTTGTTCAAGAGTACAAAAGGATAATATAACTGATCCCTAAATCACTTCCTAACTCCCTCCAGGACTGAGTAATTTTTTTTTCCTCCCAAAGACTCTTTGGCACACATTAAATATATTTCTCTGCATCATATAAGAAAGAGGCAAGGTAATACTGTAAAAAGAATCAAAGTGCTCTAGGCATTAGGAAACCTGGTTCTAACCCTCGTTACCCACTCCACTCACTTGCTACGACATAAAGCCGTTGCTTAACCACTTGGTGGCCTAATTTGCTTATCTTATGAGGATGTTAATAACAAGTAACATCAACTCCATGGTAAGAATCAAGATAAAGGGTTCTGAAGCAATTAGCGAATAAAATGCAACATGATTAAAATTTAGCATTTACATACAATACTGCCTTGTAATGCTCTCAAATTATTTTGTACATAGATTTTCACCTCTCTAGCCAGACATTAACCTCCTTAGCGGTGCATTGTGCTGGTTTTTTTTTGTGTGTGTGTGTGTGTCTTATTGAATGTTGAGTCCTTTGGGACAAATAATACATACATGATGATTGTTTGAAAACTATTTAATTTTTCAAAAGTTGTTGAACCCCTTCAGCCTTAAGTAAACCACATACATTTCATGCATCACATGACAAGCATGCCTCAATTCACGCTGACAATATGCTTTTAGAGTTTTGGCTAAGGAGAATTGTACTTAGCTATCTGCGTTCCCTGAGGGTCATGTCTCATTAATCTTTGTGTCCCCCGCACTTAAAGTACATAGAAGCAGCCCAGTTGTTAGGGACTACATTATGTATCCCCCCAAATTCAGCCCTAACCCACAATGTGACTGGATTTGGAGATAGGGGCTTTAGGGAGGTAATTAAGTGTAAACGATGTCATAAGGACATGGCTGTAATCTGATAGGACTGGTGTCCTCCTAAGAAGACAAAGAGCCCCAGAGAGCATGCGTGCACTTGCCTGCTCGCTCTTTCTCTCTCTCTCTCTCTCTCTCTCTCTCTCTCTCTCTCTCCCCCTCCCACCTCTCCATGCACTACAGAGGAAAGCCCACGTGAGGACATAGCCAGAAGGCTGCCATCCGCAAGCCAAGAAAAGAGCCCTCAAGAGTCCATGAGCCCCTTAACCTGGAACTTCTGACCTCCAGAACTGCGAGAAAATACATTTTTAAGCCACCTAGCATATGGTATTTTGTTATAGCTGCCTGAGTTAACTAAGATACCAGTTAACGTCGGAAGATGAATTAATAAATGAATGAACTTTCATAAAATATTTTTAATATTACCTCCACTCAGTATCCTGAAACCTAAAAAGCCAATCTTTGACTTTGCTTAAATTGGTTTTGGGGGACATTTTCCAGAATCGGCTAAACATTATAATAGCACACCTACCCAATAGACATGTGATTTTTCCATTCTCTTTCCTTGTGAGCACAAGCAGTACTTATTCAAGGATCATTAAGGAGATTAGGCTGTGGGAATGAGAGAAAGGAACAGAACGGTTATTGGCCAGCAAGAAGGAAAATTGTACTATGAATTGTTCAGAGGACAGCACATTATTTTGCCCATGTAAACAGTCAAGGTAGAATACAGCAGATGAATAAAGAGCTTCTGTACGGAACTATGAACTTTGGCAGGAACCACTGTGCTACGGGAGTGAAGAGGCCTCCTGCTGGGGGCTGCAATGGAAAAAGTGACCTCAGAGAGGAATTCAGAACAGAAATGCTCAGAAAGAGATGAAACACCACGAAGTTTTCGTTAAGTCATTTGGTTCCAGGCTTATAAAAACATAAAGCTGTGTCAGCCAAAAAAAGAAAAAACTCAAATTACATGAACTTGGTAGATTACTCTTCTATTCTAATTGTGACTTTGAATTCCAAAGTGCCTCTGTGCTCAGATTTTTTACAAGAGATCTCTTCTAAAGAGGCCCAGGCAGGACAAGCAAAATACCTAATCTAGAGCCACCGGGCTTACATTACTCAATGTTCCACTGAGCCGCCCCAGCATAGAGGGCATGCTAATTAGGGACCCCAGAAAAGAAAGCACCAGAGAGAAATCCTTGCATGCCCTTTCCTTCTTTTGTGCCCCAGCTAGAGAGGGCACCCGGTTTACAGAAATGTTTGTACAGGCATACCTTGGAGATAGTGTGGGCTCAGTTCCAGACCACTGTAATAAAGCAAGTCACATAAATTTGTTTCCCAGTACATATAAAAGTTACACTTACACTATACTGTAGTCTATTTAGTTTGCAATATCATTTTGCACATACCTTAATTTAAAAATGCTTTATTGCTAAAAAAAATGCTAATGATCATTAGCCTTCAGCAAGTTGGAATCTTTTTGCTGGTGGAGAGTCTTGCTTTGATGGCTGTTGGCTGCTGATGGATCAGGGTGGAGGTTGGCGAAGGTTGGGGTCGTTATGGTCATTTCTTAAAATAAGACAGCAATGAAGTTTGCTGTATCCATTGACTCTTGCTTTCATGAGAGAGTTCTCCACAGCCCGTGATGCTGTTTGATAACATTTTACCCACAGTAAAATTCTTTCTAAATTGGAGTCAATCTTCTCAAATCCTGCTGCTGCTTGATCAACTAGGTTTATGTCATATTCTAAACCCTTTGTTGTCATTTCCACAATGTTCACAGCATCTTCACCAGGACTCACGTAACCACTCTTTGCTCATCCATAAAAAACGCCTTATCCATCCAAGTTTTATCATGAGATTGTAGCAATTCAGTCACATCTTCGGGCTTTACTTCCAATTCTATTAACAGTTCTCTTGCTATTTCCACCACATCTGCAGTTAGTTCCTCCGGTGAAGTCTTTAACCCTCACTGTCGTCCATGAGGGTTGGAATCAACCTCTTCCAAACTCCTGTTAATGTCGATATTTTGACCTCTTCCCGTGAATCATGACTGTTCTTAATGGCATCTAGAATAGTGAATTCTTCCCAGGTTTTCAATCTACTTTGTCCAGATCCATCAGAAGAATCAATACCTATGGCAGCTAAAGCCCTATGAAACATATTTCTGAAATAATAAGACTGGAAAGAAAAATTACTCCTTAATCTATGGGCTAAAGAATGGATGTTGTGTTAGCAGGCATGAAAACATGTATCTCCTTGTACGTCTCCATCAGAACTCTCATGTGACTGGGTGCATTGTCACTGAGCAGTAGTATTTTGAAAAGAATCTTTTTCCCAAACAATAGGTCTTGACAGTGGGCTTAAAATATTCAGTAAACCAGACATGCTGTCATCCAGGCTTTGTTGTTCCATTTATAGAGCATAGGCAGAGTAGATTTAGCGTAATTCTTAAGGACCCTAGGATTTGGGGAATGGTAAATGAGCACTGGCTATAACATAAAGTCACCAGGGCATTAGCCCATAACAAGAGTCAGTCTGACCTCTGAAGCTTTGAAGGTAGGCATTGACTTCTACTCTCTAGCTGCGAAAGTCCTAGATAACATCTTCTTTTAATATAAGGCTGTTTTGTCTACATTGAAAATCTGCTGTTTAACAGTGTAGCCACCTTTATCAATTAGCTTAGCTAGATCTTCTAGCTAATTTGCTGCAGCTTCCACCTAAGCACCCCTTCACCTTGCACTTTAATGTTACAGAAATGGCTTCTTTCCTTGAACCCCATGAACCAACCTCTGCTACCTTCAAAGTTTTCTTCTGCAGCTTCCTCTCCTCCCTCAGCCTTCACAGAATTAAAGAGAGTTAGGGCCTTGCTCTGGCTTTGGCTTTGGCTTAAGGCAATGTTGTGGCTGGTTTGATCTTCTATCCAGGTCACTAAAACTTTCTCCGTATCAGCAATATGGCTGTTTCCCTTTCTTATCATTCTTGTGTTTACTGGAGTACCAATTTTAATTTCCTTCAACAACTTTTCTTTTGCAGTCACAGTTTGGCTGTTTGGTGCAAGAAGCCTAGCTGTTGGCCTGTCTCAGCGTTTGACATGCCTTCCTCACTAAGCATGAACATTTCCAGCTTTTCATTTAAAGTGAAAGACCTGTGACTCTTCCTTTTGCTTGAAGGCTTAACGGCCACCATAGGGTTATTAATTGGCCTAATTTCAATATTGTTGTCTCAAAGGATAGGGAGGTTCAAGGAGAGGGAGAGAGACAGGGCAAAGGACAGTTGGAGCAGTCAGAACATTAAGTTTGCTGTCTTATACAGGCGCGGTTCCCTGGCATCTCAACACAATTACAATAGTAACATCAAATATCAACAATCACACATCACCATAGCAGATATAGTCATCATGAAAAAGTCTGCAATATTGCAAGAATTACCAAACTATGACAGAGAGACATGAAGTGAGCACATGCTGTTGGAAAAAATGGCATCCGCAGACTTGCTAGATGCAGGGTTGCGGCAAATCTTCAATTTGTAAAAAACACAATATCTGCAAAGCACAATAAAGAGCAGTGCAATGAAATGACGTAAACCTGTAAGTATTACAGCAGCAATTTATGTCTTTCACTACCACTATGTAGCCAGTACAGTGAGAGTTTCAGAGCTGGGGTCTCTATGTGATTGGATTTTGAAATTTATTTAATAAATTAGGCTTTTACAAGAAAAAAATGAAATAGCATAATTTCAAATAGATAAGAACAAAACTATAGTCTATTAAAAAATACACCACCCCACCCACCCCTGCCCCAAACAGGCTTTTAAATATAGATCTACACTTTGAGCAAAGCATGAATCAAGTCACCTATTTAATGTCAGCAGAGTGTAATTTTAGAGGCATGCCAGAAAGAAAAAGGGGGTGTAAGCACATAAAACTTATTTATATTTTTATTTATGCTATTTCCCACAGATTGAAAATAAATTTTCAAGAGTACCATTTCTCGAGCTAATCAACTCCTGGTTTCTAAAAATGCTGTGGTTATCTAGCAGTGCCCTCTGGTGTCCAAATGGATTATTTCTGTTTGCCTCAAGGCAAAAAGTAAGCCACTCTGTAATCAGACAAGTCTATAGTCAGCATTCGTTCATTTGCCAAATATTTATTGAGTAACTACTATATGCCAGTTACTTGTGGAAAGTGATAGGATGGAAAGATTATTAAACAAAATCTTGTTCCTTAAGAACAAATTTTTGCTCTTAAGGAGCCAATAGTCTAAGAAGGGAGAAGATGTAAACTCAATTACAAAATTACTTAAATAAATCACTTTAGTTTTTCACTAAAATGAGACAGACACAGTTAGGTTGCCTCCCTTTCCAAACTGTTCTCAACTATGATTCATGTTAGCAAGTATCTGGCTGGCTTTGGACACAATACCTTTAGTCAAGTACACAGGGAACATTCTGAAATAAACATTCCAGGACATAAAGTGAGACTGAGTCCTAGTTTTAAAGATTTAAGAAAGTGCTTTTCACAGTCAACGCCCAAACACACTTCTGGTTTTGTAGTCATTTAGGGGCACATTGGTTACCAGATCTGACACACAAATCTGACATTCGTTAAGCCTTACGTTTCTCTCTGAAAATGCTCTTTTTCTAGTACTGTGATGAAAGGCCTCAAGATGAATCAAAGGAAAAACCTTAAGACATCAGAGACCCTAAGAATTTATCATAAACTGTTTTAGGATTCTTAGATCTGCAAATTGTTCTGAATAGGTGCATCTTCAAGTCTTCTGGGGAAGCAGAGGAAACCTGGAGGAAGTGCGGAGACCTTCCTTCAAGAATAAAAGCAAAATTCAAATACTGTCAAAGGAAAGGAGTCAGGAATGACTACAGACCAAGAATAATGCTTCATGCCACTTTGTAATATTACTTTTTTTTGTCATTTTTCCATTCTTGTTACTGTTGTTTCCTAATCAGCCATGAAACCATAGTATACAGGCGGGACCTGTAACTTGCTTCTAACCAACAGAATATGGCAAAGGTGACAAGATGTGTATGATTACATTACTTAAGATTGTAAGGCCCATCTTGCTGAGACTCTCTCCCTTGCTGGCTTTGAGAAAGCAACCCGTTGTGTTGGGAAGGTCCATGTGGCAAAGAGCTGAGTGTGGCCTCCCACCAACAGCCTGTTAGGAGGAATTGAGCCCTCTCAAGGAAGTGAAGGCTGCTAACAACCACATGGGTGAGAAAGCAGACCCTTCCCCAGTCAAGCCTCGGAGGAGACTGCAGCCCAGGACACCTTGACTGCAGCCTTACAGAGGACTCAACTCATTTGTGCTTAGACTCCTTACACACAAAAACTACGAGATAATAAATGTGTGCTGTTTTAAGTTGCTAAGTTTGTGTAATATTATTATGCAATGATAGATAACTAATATAAATTTCAAGACACATTTTA